>PVKN010004814.1:0-32489 GCA_004027915.1 Capromys pilorides
AAAAAAAAAAAAAAAAAACAGGAGGATCACTATGAGTCCAAGCTGCATAGTGAGACCGTGTAAGGAGCAAATACATAAAAAAGGAAGAAAGGAAGGAAGGAAGAAAGAAAGGAAGGAAGGAAGGAAGAAAAAAGAAAGAAAGATCCTATAATGGGAGAAAATATTTACAAATCATACAACTAATAAGTGATTAAGGGGCCGGTGAGATGGTTCAGTGGGCTAAAGCGCCTGCTTAGGAGGGCTCAGGCAACTGCGGGGACTGCAGTTCGATCCCCGGCACCACATGCTGCGCCAGCGCCACCACCAGGGCAGGCTGAGCCAGCCACAAAATGAATAAATAAAGAAACAAACAAACACAACAAGCAAACAAACAAATAAATAAATAAATAAAATTTTAAAAAAAAAATAAGTGATTAACAGCCAAAGTTTATATTTTAAAAACTTCAACTTAACAATAATAAAACAAACAACTATATTTAAAAATGGGGAAATTTTTTTTAAAATGGGCAGAGGCTTTTTCCACAAAGAACTTATCTAGCTGGCCCATAAGCACATGAAGAGATGTTTAACATCACTAATCCTTAGGGAGATGCAAATCAAACCACAATCATTAACCATCATTAAGCTCCAACCAGATAGCTCAGCAGATTAAAGTGCCTGCTAAGGCAAAAGCAGGGGCTAGGGGTTTGAACCCTGGCTTGCTATGCTAGCCCTGCCCCCAGGGCAGGCTGAGACAATGATTGAGACTGGGCGTGGTGGCAAACATCTGCAATCCCAATGCTTGGGAGGCTGAAAAACAGGAAGAATCACAAGTCTGATTTGTGTAGTGAGATCCTGTAGACCCTGTGAACCCTGTACTAAATACATAAAAAAGGCCATAAAAAATATTAAATGGTAACCATCATTAGGATTTTTTTTTTTTTTTCAGTACCAGGGATTGAACTCAGGATCCTGTGGATTATTTTCTTTTCTTTTCTTTTTTTTTTTTAATTTTTATTTATTTATTTGTTTGCTTGATGTGTTGGTTTGTTTCTTTATTTATTTATTTTGTGGCTGGCCCAGCCTGTCCTGGTGGTGGGGCTGGCGCAGCATGTGGTGCTGGGGATCGAACCGCAGTCCCTGCAGTTGCCTGAGCTTTCCTAAGCAGGCGCTTTAGACCATTGAACCATCTTGCCGGCCCCTGTGGATTATTTTCTTAAAGTAGAAAATAATAAGTCTTAGTAAGAATGTGGAGAAACTGGAACCTTGTGCATTGCTAGTGGGAATGTAAAATGGTGAAGCTCTATGGAAAATAGTATCAGAGCTACTCAGTTAAAAAGTAAACTGGTTCAGTGGCTTAAGCACCTGTCTGTCAAGCAAAAGGTCCTGAGTTTGATCCCTGACTGAAAAAAATTAAACTGGGTAAATACCCAAAAGATATCTGTATGTTAATGTATTGTTAATATTATCATTGTTCACAATTGCCAAAAAGTAGAAAAAGCAATACATGAAACGACAAAGGATGGTATATCCACCAATGAATATTATTGAGCCTTAAGAAAAATGAGGCCTGATGCATGCCGCAATATGAATAAATCTCAAATACATTATATTCAATCAATGAAGCCAGACACAAAAAGAATAATATAACTTCTCCACTTATATGGGGTAGCTAGAGCACTCTTAATTTACGGAGGTAGAAAGTAGAACAGAGGTTGTCAGGGGTTACGGAGGGATAGGAGCGGCAGTTCTTGTTGAAGGGAGTTTTTGTTTGGGAAGATAAAGGAGTCCTAGAGATGGATAGTGGTAGAGGTCGCACAATAATGTATGTGAATACACTTAATGCCTTTGAACTGTAACCTAAAAAACTGCATTGCTAACTTTACATTATGCTGCCATAAAAAGTGACCAATAGTAGTGTCCAGACTTGTGTATGCAAGTCATTCTCTAGAATGATTGACAGAGGGCAGGGACAGGTGCAGAGGGAAATAATAATAATGTCAGTCTCACTGGGCTGCTCTGAGTTTCAAAATCATAATACACACAAAGCGCTCGGGCAGAGGTGGGTGCAGCCTAGCCAGTGTACTGAGGCCACATCCTACGGACTGGATAGCAAGTACTGTCATCAGCAAAGAATGTAGTGACTGCAAGCCCAGAAGAGACGTTTGTATTAGAAACCACAGCTGTGTTCTTAAGATGTAAATGGACTGATTCTCCTGGGAAAATTAACCTGTCTCTGGATGAGCTCTCTAGCCAAGTAGTATTTTTTATTCTTTATTTATTCTCTTGTTCTAGATTTTTTACTTTATTATTTCTTTTCTTCTCTTTTTAGGGGTGTGTTTTATTGCTTTCCACCATCATAAGTAGAATTTTAAGGACTGGGGAGATAGCTCAGTGGCATAAGCGCCTGCCTGGCAAGGGTCCTGAGTTCAATCCCCAGTACTGCAAAATAATAATAATAATAATAATAATAATAATAATAATAATAATAATAATTTGGTTTTGGCAGTTGTGGTGTGTTTTTGTTTTTGTTGTTGTTGCATATTTCACTATTCAGTTCAGGCTGGCTTTGAGCTCACTTTGTAGCCCAGGCTGGTCTGAAATTTGCAGTGATCCTCCTGCCCCAGCCTCTTGAGTTCTGCGATTACAGGCAGGCACCACCACGCCTAGCTAATATAAGTAGAATTCTTGATTGATTGATTGATTTAGAAACTGAATGTATTTTAATAGAAAACAAAGTACAAAATAACTCCTTTGAAAACCAGAACTTTTTTTTCCTGGTCTCACTATTGGATCCATAGTGATCCTCCTGTTTTCAGCCTCCCAAGTGCTGGGATTACAGGTGCCTGCCACCCTGCCCAGTCTCAATCGCCATCTCAGCTCACAGCAGAGGTGGGCCAGCATGGAATGCCAGGGATCAAACCCTGGCTGCCTGCGCTCTGCCTAAGCAGGCACTTTAGTCTGCTGAGCTATCAGGCTGGCCTTTCTCTCTCTTTCTTTCTTTTTTTCTTTCTTTCTTTCTTTCGTTGTTGCTGCATGGGGGATTGAACTTGAGACAGGGCAGGCACTTATGCCCCTAAGCCATATCCTCAAACCAATAATTTCTTTACGTGCTATTGCACTTGATTTGTTATTATTTTGTTGAGAACATTTTCATCTAGATTCATTAGGGATATTGGTCTGTAATGTTCTTGTTTTGTTGTGCCCTTGTGCAGTTTAATATCAAGATAATAATGCTAGTCTCATAGAATGACTTTGGGAGGGTTTCTTCCCCTTCAATGTTTTAGAATAATTTGAGAAAATTTGGTATTACTCTTTCTTCAAAGGTTTGGTAAAAAAGAAAAGCAGTGAAACCATCTAATTCTGGGCTTTTCTTTGTTGGGAGACCTTTTATTAGTAATTTATTTCTATTATTTATTATTGATCTCTTCTGGGTTATTTCCTAATAGTTCAATTTTGATGAGTTGAGTGTGTCCAGAAATATATCTTTTTAAATATTTTCCAATTTTAGACATATAATTGTTCAAAATAATCCCTAACAACCCTTTGTATTTTTATAGTGTATCCTTTTGCACCTCTGATTTTATTTCTTTGGGTCATCTCTTTTTTCCTTGGTGAATTTATTTACTTATTTATTTTTTGTCGTTTTGAGACAGGGTCTCGCTATGCAGTTCAGGCTAGCCTGGAGCTCACTTTTGTAGCTCAGGCTGGTCTTGAACTTGCACCAATCCTCCTGCCTCAGCCTCCCAAGTGCTAGGATTACAGGCGTGCGCCACCCCACCCAGTTTCTTTGGTGAATTTAGATAAAGATTCATCAATATGGTTGTCTTTTGAAACCATGTTGAAAAGAGTTGTGCACTCCTTTTGGCTATGTGAACTCGCTAAGTCACTAAATTGCCCAGGCGGGACTCACACTTGTCACTTTCCTGCCTCAGCCTCCCGGAGTGTTGGAATTACAGGTGTGCACCATTACCTCACTTCATTGATATCTTTTCTTTCTTCTTTTTCAGTCTTGATTTCATTTATTTCTGATTTGGTCTTTAGCATTTTTTTTCCTTCTAATTTTAATTTTTACTTGTTCTTTCTTTTTTAGTTCTTTGAGTTGCATTGTTAGGTAGTTTATTTGAAATATTTTTATTTTTTGTTGCATATACTTAGTAATATAAACTTGTAAGTACTACTCTTGCTGCATACATAGATTTTTATGTGCTGCATTTTTTGTTTCAAGAAATTTTTAAATTTGCCTTTTGAAAATTTAACCCTTTATTCCAACAGAATGTTATTTAATTTCCATGTATTTGTATAGTTTATAAAGTTCATGTTGATTTCTAGTTTTATCTCACTATAGTCATGCTACGATAACTTAATTTTTTGAGACTTATGTTGTGCCCTAGAATGGTGTATGCTAAAGGACGCTCTATGTGCGAAAGAGTAAAATGTGTATTCTGTAGCTGTTGATGAAATAAGTCTTTGTTAAGTCCACTTTATTTTCCTCATTCGCCGGTTTAATTATAGGGGAATTTTTGTTTTATTTCAGTTTTTGGTGCTGGGGATCAAACTCAGGGTTAGGCCAGGTGCTTATGCTGCTGAGCTACATCCCCAGTCCTCCTTAGTCAGTTTAAATATCACCTTCCAGTATTTCAGTCGTGTTCTGATAAACATTCTGAATTCCTTGGTCTTCCCTTTCTCCTTAATACTTACCTATCAAATTCCAAGCTCTAAAGAAACATAACCACTCATTCTTTTACGTGTCACAACCATCCTGTCAGTAACCTCTTCACAGAAATCCTTCTTCATGGCTGTCTATATGTTGTCATGGCTGCCTCAAGGTCCTGAACCTATTAAAAATGTTTACCTTCATAGTCATTTTGGCTTTGTGGAAGAGCCAGAAGTTAAAAGTGCCAGATCCTGTGTTACAGTTTGTGACTAGATGTTCCCTTGAAGTCTCAAGCAGTATTGGGGGTGGGCTTCTGGAGTTTGTGGTTGATTTATAGTTCAGTGCTGGCATTGTGGGTGTGAGTGCCCTGGAGCAGGTAGCTTACATGCATACAAGGGACAGAAAGAGTCTTCTCTCTCATTCCTCCCCTTTTCGCTCCTGTTGCTTTTGCTGTCTTCCACCACCATGAGCAGTTGCTCCTCTGTGACACCACTCTGCCTCAGAGCCAGCTGCGTATGAATTGAAACCTCCACAAACCATGAGCTAAATAAACCTTCCTTTCCTTAATTTTGGCATATGTGCTGCTGAAGCGAGCACTCTTTCCTTAATTTTAGGTGTCTGGTATTTTGTCTCAGCAACGAGAGAAAAGTAAGACATACTGTAAAAAAGGTGACACACTACATTTTTTAGAGCCTGTCTTTCCCTAGAATGCCACTTAGTGGCAGCACTCACCATATTTTTTAAACCATACCTCATAAAGACATTCATTCACTTGTAAGCAAATGGCATGCCATGAGCATGTCTCTCTATTAATGAAAATATTCTGGTGTTGGGGGTCTATGTTTTCAAAATTTTTAAGAAACACTTCCACCGAACGCTTAACTATAAATTTTCTCAGGGACTCTTCTTTTTTTCTTCTCCTATAATTTATAAAACGTTTTATGTATTTATTTGGTACCTGGTCTTGCTATGCAGTTCAGACTCATAGTGATACTTCTGTCTCAGCCTCCCTAGCTCTGGGGTTACAGGCATGTGCCACCACGCCCAGTTTCAGTGGCTAGCATGGTCTTGTAGCCATACCACTCTGAACATGCCTGATCTCATCAGTGGCTAGCATGGCACACTTGGGAACCTGGGGTCCATATGGCATATGGTACCTGGGATCGAACCCGAGTCCTTGTGCTTGCCAGTCAGGTGCTTAGGCTGCCAGGCTATCTCCTTGGCCCATCTTCTCCTATACTTTACCTTTCTCTCATTTCTACATCCATGTGCTCCTTTTCAAGGTCCATTACAGTCTTAGGGGACCACCATCCTCTGTGTACTTCACTAACAAATATTATTCAGCACATGGCTGTGTTCCTTTTCATTTTCTAAGTTTTTGAACCTACAAATTAGATGATATGGTCATGGATGCCTGTAATCCCAGTTAGAGGCTAAGGCAGGAAGGTCACAAGTTTGTGGCCAGTCAGGGAAATTTAGTGAGACTTCATCTCAAAACAAAAATAAAGAGGGCTGAGATGTGGCTCAGTGGTTGAACATCCCAGGGTTCAATCCTCAACAGTGCAAAGCAGACAAAACCACATGTTATATTAGTATAGGTTGTGTTAATATATTCATCAGATGATTTTAATGATTTCTAAATCATATGTTAGTTTTATATTATGTGGGTGATGCAATTGTCGTTGGCTAAATGCCTTATCTGAGCCATCACGACATTAAACTCATGTAACATGTTCCATTAAGCCGATCATCTTTTGGTAATTTTTACTCAATAACTAAATAATATTTTTCGTAAAAATCAATGATATTGTTCATGATGTTGAAATTTTCCCTGGGGATATAGTTCAGTGGCATTAGCACTTGCCTGGCAAGCACAAGGTCCTGAGTTCAATCCTTGCCACCATGACACACAAAAAAAGAAATTTTCTTATATTCTACTAAACTAACAGCAGTTATATAAAAATCTCTAACCATCATAATATTGTGTGAGAAATTTTTAATTTCCTGAGTGGCTCATTGTAGTAGGTAACATGAAAAGTTTTCACATTTTTATATCAAATCATCAAAGTTCATAGAAAAATTATGTACACAGTCAATGAAATTCAGTGTTCTTCTGGAAATATTAGTTCTTATATCAGTACTTCCCTAGTTTAGCAGATATATGAGTTTTGGGATACATAATATTTCTATCATCAACCAAGTCATGAAGATTATGAATTTGAATGTCATGTTTCCTTAGTTGGCTCAATTTCATTATTTTTTGCTTTCAAGCTACCAATACTTGGTAGCATTATTTGGCCAAATTTCAGAAATAGTAATAACTTGGAAGGATTTAAAAGTTCATTATATAAGGGCCGGCCAAATAGCTCAGTGGATTAAAGTGCCTGCAAGCAGGTGGAGGGGACGGGTTTTGATCCCCAGGCCTGCCATGCTGGTCCCGCCCTCAGAGTGCACTGAGATGGCAGTTGAGACTGGGAGTGACGGCTGTAAACAGGCGGATCACTATGAGTTCGATCTAGTAGTGAGATCCTGAACACCCTGTAGCCCCTTCCTTAAAGTACAAAAATAAAGTTCATTATATGTTTTATCTTGTTTATCAAATAATCACATAGAATTTATTAGACAATGCAATCATTTTTCCCTTCAGATTAAATATGACTGCAGTTGCTATGCTTTAGATCTAAAATGTCCTCCATGTCCTCCCAAAGTCTCCTGCCTCTGAAAGATGACTAGATGATGGGGTTGGCTTCTTACTAGGTGGGATTTGGTCAGAGGAGGAGGCTCACTGGGATATGACCTAGAATGACAGATCTCCCTCCCTGCTCCTTTCTCCTCTTCCTGCTTCCTGGTTGCTGAGATGTGAGCAGAGTCCCCTCCACCAGGCCCTTCACCACGGCTGCCCTGGAGCCTGCCAACTGTGGACTAAATGCAGAAGCCCAAACGAGCCTCTGTTCCTTCAAGTTGAAGGTGTCAGGCATTTTGCCTCAGTGATGAGGGGAGTGACCAACACGCTCACATATTTCCTTCTCCAGATGCACTAGTTACTTGTTGCCGCTTTGCTCCACATCTTCAGAAAGTGGGCTTCCCGACCCCCCCGGCTTGTGATTGGGTCTGACCGTGGAAGATGCTAGCAGAAGACTGGAGAATGAAAGGAAAAAGAAGTCAACTCACTGATTCTCTCTGTATGGCAGTGACTGCATTCCCTTTCGTACTTAAAGCCATAGCTCCATGGAAGTGTCAACTGTTATCTAGGGTTCTGGTAACTCTCCTCCCTTTGTTCCATCAGGTTCAAGAATAATGACACTCTTCTGCTCCCATTAGTTCTGAGGATCACTGTTTTGGCATCCTTTATTGATTTGCCTGACTTCAGATATCAAGGACTATTTTGAAACTTTATATAAATGGAATCAAACAGTATTGCTTTAGATTTGGCTTCTTTCACACAACATTAGGTTTGTGAGATTCATTCATGCCCATGCATATAACAGTAGTTTGTATATTTTCATTGCTATATAGCGTTCCATTTATAATTCTACTATTAAGAAGTATTTGAGGGGTTTCTTTGCATTTTTGTTTGTTTTGGTAATACCAGGGATCAGACTCAGGACCTTGCCCTTGCCAGGCAGGCACTTATGCCACTGAGCTATCTCCCTGGCCCTCTTTTTTCAAAGTATGTATGAATCAGTTGCCTATTTGCCTAAGAATGAAATTTTGAGTCACAGAATATGTATAACTTCAACTTTTTCTTTTTTTTTAAACTGTATGCATGTATGTATGTATGTATGTACGTATGTATGTATGTACATATGTTGTGGCCAACTCAGCCTGCCCAGGTGGTGGGGCTGGTGCAGCATGTGGTGCCAGGGATTGAACTGTGGTCCCTGTGGTTGCCTGAACTTGCCTAAGCAGGTGCTTTAGACTGCTGAGCTATCTCACTGGCCCCTGTGTAACTTCAACTTTTAAAAGCAATATTCAACCAATTCTAGAGTGGTTCTACTCACTTAGTTTCTTGGAAATATATAAATTACCATCATTAACTGGGCATGATGACACATGCCTATAATTCCAGCATTTGGGTGGCTGAGGCAGGATGATCACTGTGAATGAATTTGAGGCCAGCCTGGGCTGCAGAGTGAGCTCAAGCCCAGCCTGAAGTACATAGTGAGACCCTGTGTTATAGTTTATGTCTAGTTGTCCCTCCAAAGCCTCATGCAATCATGGGGCGGGGACTTTCAGAGTTTGAGACATGAGTCATGATCCACTGGGATTATGTGTTTTAGTACTGATGGGGTACAATTGGTTCCTCCCTGGAGCATGACCTGGGCCCGCCTAGGATATGATTGGCTCCTCCCTAGAGCGAATCAAGGGCCCATCCTGAGGTATGATTTGTTCCACCCTAGGGCACAATGGGCCCACGTCAGAGTGACTGAGCATAGAGACTTTTTAAAGGGCTGTTGCTCTCTGCTTCCCTGGTTGTTCTGCCGCCATGAACTGGATGCCCTCTGCCCTGTTCCACTCAGCCTTGGGCCAGCCGAATATGGACTAAAACCTCCAGCAACTGTGAGCTAAATAAACCTTTCCTTCCTTCATTTTGAGTGTCGGGTATTTGTCCCAGCAACTACTAAAAGTAACTAAGACACCCTGTCTCAAAAAAAAATACGAATTATATTTTTTAAACAGTTTTTTTTTTAAAAATTATTTATTTATTTATTTGTTTGCTTGTTGTGTTTGTTTGTTTCTTCATTTATTTATTTTGTGGCTGGCTCAGCCTGCCCTGGTGGTGGCGCTGGTGCAGCATGTGGTGCCGGGGATCGAACCGCAGTCCCTGCAGTTGCCTGAGCCTTCCTACGCAGGCGCTTTAGACCACTGAACCATCTCGCCGGCCCACGAATTATATTTTTAAAAGTTTTTTTTAAAATCAAAACTCTGGGGCTGGCAAGATGGTTCAGTGGTCTAAAGCACCTGCTTTCTAGGAAAGTTTAGGCAACCACAGGGACAGTGGTTTGACCCCTGGCACTACATGCTGTGCCAGCCCCACCCCCAAGGCAGGCTGAGCCGGCCATAATACAAAACAACAACAACAACAACTCTGGGGGCGATGGCATATACCTTGAATCTCAGTTACTTGAGAGACTGAGGCAGGGTCACTCATTTGAACCCAGGCAGAACAATTTATCAAATCCTGTCTCTAAATACACATTTAAAAAAGGCCTGAGACTATAGCTCTGTGGCATTGCACTTTCCCACCAAGCTTACAGCACTGGTTTAAGTATAAGCTCTGGTCCTATACATACAGTTTTTAAAAACCTAATACTAAGCTTATGATCCATATATTTTCAATTGCAGTAAATGTTTCACACCCGCCTGAAAAGAATACATACCATACATTGTAGGAGATGATATTTTTTATCTGTCAGTTTGGTCAAGTTTATTCACTCATTCATCCTCAATTTATTCTTTTTATTCCCCCTCCTTTAGTCTATTAACTTTTTTTTTTTTGACTTTTTGAGACAGGGTCTCACTATGCAGTTCAGGCTGGCCGTGAGCTCACTTTCGTAACCCAGGCTGGTCTCGAACTCACACTGATCCTACTGCCTCAGCCTCCCAAGTGCTGGGATTACAGGCATGCGCCACCATGCCCAGTTTAGTCTATTAGCTATTAAAGAATATGTTAAAACGTCTCATTGTAATTTTATTTTGTTTTTTCTTTTATTTTTTATACATTTAGTATAGGGTCTACAGGGTCTCACTATGTAGACAGAACTTGTAGTGATCCTCCTGTTTACAGTCTCCTAAACTCTGGGATTACAGGCATGCACCACCATGCCCAGTCTCAATTGCTGGCTGTCTCAGCTCACCTCAGGGGTGGGGCTAACACAGCAGGCTGGGTGATTAAACCCCCAACCCCTGTGTTTTTTTCTTTTCTTTCACTGTAATTTTAAATTTGCTTTTCTTCAAGTTCTGTCCATTTATACTTTAAATATCTTAAGGCCATGTTGCTGGAAATTGTAAGTTCAAAATTATTTTATCTTTCTGATGAATATGAAGTATCTATTTCTAATAATGATTTTTGCCTCAAATCTATTTTTTACCAATATTAATGTAATTATAAAGCTTTTAAAAATTTTTATTTGCACAATATATTGATTTCTTTTTTTTAAAGATTTATTTTTTTCTTTTTTTATATTATTATTATGACTGGCTCAGCGTGCCCTGGGGGTGGCGTTGGCGCAGCATGTAGTACCAGGGATCGAACCGCAGTCCCTGAGGTTGCCTAAGCTTGTCTAAGCAGGTGTTTTAAACCACTGAACCATCTCTCTGGTCCATAAGCTTACCTCTCTCTCTCTCTCTCTCTCGCTCGCTCGCTCGCTCGCTCGCTTTTTTTTTGCTGGACTGGGGACCAAACTCACAACTTTACACTTGCCAGGCAGGCACTTGTGCCACGGAGCTATCTCCCCAGCTCTTTTGATTTCTTAAAACAAAACGGAAACATACCTAGACAGGCAGCAACTTGTAGCACTTTGAGGGTTTTTTTTGTTTTGTTTTTTTGCTGAGGAGGTGTGAGCTTCCACCTCGGCGTAAACTGAGACTGAGGCCTGCTTCATGCCCTAAAAGCCATCCACAAGGTTTTCCTTGCAGACATCATCACTGTAGACAGTCTGGGTCCTCTTGTCCCGGTGGCAGCCCTTCGGACTGTTCTGGAAGGCAAGGGTGCCGCAGGCCGGCAGACACGCCAGCGGCCGCGTCCAGCACAGGCTGCTTGCCGGCAGTGTTGACTTTGAGCTGCACGGACTCCACCTGGGCCCCGCTGAGCTTGGCCACGGTCTGACCTGCCGATTCCATCTTCTCATAGGTGACAAGGACACAGTTTCTAGGTGGGTCCATGGAGAGGTCGGTGATGTTTTCGAAGGGCAAGAAGGTGCCGCGAAGCAGCGTGGGAGTCATGTCCTCTCCGTAGACGTGGATCGCGTTCTCCTCCCGAGGGGTGCGGCGCTCCGGGACTGAGTCCAATGTGTGGAAAGGCCCCTTGCGGCCGTGGTCCCGCTCTCTGTCCCCACCTCGGTCGGGCTCTCTCTCCCTGTCCCTCTCCGGTCACGATCGCTGTCCTGTTCCCGGTCTCTGTCTGGCTGCCGCTCTCGGTCTCTGTGCCGGATCCTCTGACGGCTGTGGTCCCTGCTGCGGCTGTGGGGAGGGGAGGCCGAGGAGCAGGCACCACCGTGCTCTTCACAGCCCCAGTCAAAGCTCGAGGGGCACCATCGCCAGCCCCAGGGCCCTCAGCTTCTCCTCCATCTGGCCCCAGCTCTCTGAGTTGATCGCTAGAAGACACACAGCTCTCATGTAGAGACTGCCTCTGACATCTGGACGACTCCTGCAGCTCGTCGTAGGACGCGCTCCTCTGGAGCGGCTGGAAGCTGGGGGTAGGTAGGCCTCTTCTCAGGGTCCTTTAGCTTGCCCTCTAGGGTTCAAGAACGTTTGAAGCCTGAGTTCTTGGCATCAACCTTGAGGGCACTGACGGCTCCTGACTTCACCGGCTTTTTTCCTGCTCTGTAGCTGTGGCCGTGTCCACCGTAGGCTGCTCCGACAGTGAGCGCTTGACGCCACCTTGGCTAGCTGGCTGCTGCTACTTTGCTTCTTCAGGGCCAGAAATGCCTTTTTCTTCTTCTTGAGTTTGCTGAATTTCTTCTGCAGAGCCTCCTCCTCCTCCTCGCTCAGTCCAGGGGTATCACCAACATAGCGGCTCCTGAGCTGACCGCAACCGGAGCCCCACGGTCTCAGGTGACGCCAGCGCTGGCAGCTCAGCGCGGGCTCTGAACCTATATTTGATGTTTCCTGATTTGCATTGCTGGAGAAGTTAAGTGACCATTTAGAGTTCCCTTATTATCAGCAATTGTCCTGCCCCTCCATCCTGTTGCCTTTGCTGGGTTCCTGGGTAAGGAGTGAAGTCCCGCCTGGAGTGCACGCTGAGTCACAGTTCCACCTGGCAGTGCGGCCTTGCTGTCAGCAAAGGCCATGACGTAGGGACAATGAGCAAAGCCCCAGCCTTCAGGACCAGATCTCTTGAGTCCTGGATCAGCAGATCGTCCACACTGTTCTGCAGGGTTGTGATTGGTGCAAGCGCGGTGGTGTGCGACATCTAATGGACAGGAGCAGCGTGGAGGCTGCCAGGATCTCCACACCGCAAGACTTAGTGACGACAGTTCACCTGTGCCATGCAGAGCTAAGAGGTGACCTGCAGAAGTACCTGTCAATTCCCTCTGGGACAGAATTCAGTAGATTGACCTCATCTTGCTTTAGATCAAGCCCTAATCAAGCACTGCAAAAGAAAAATTGAAAGGATAAGTTCCGAGGGCCGATCCACTTGTCTAATCTGAGTTTCTGGTAGGACAGCAGATTCATGTAAAAATTTGAATTCATTCATAAATGTGCTGGGCTGGGGTGCACTGTTTGAGAAGGCCCCCACACCCACTGGGGCGTTGAGCCCCCGACTCTCCTCACTGAGCCAATTCACACCGCCTGCTGCTCAGCATCAACAGTGCCTATGGCTCATCCAGCGTGACTGAGGTGCTGGTAGCACAGGTACTGTGTGCCTCTATTCACACTCTGGAGAAGGGTGCTGTTTGGTTGCACAAATTTTGGGGGAGCCCTGGGCTAGTGGGAACCCAGCCCATTTTGTGCACAGCTTCCATCTGAACCCATCCTGATGCCCACCTGAGACTGGAGGCAAGGGGAAGGGTGGGGCTAGACTGAAGCGCTGACCCACAGTGCATGCTGTTCATTTTCAGGATCTGTGGACTTCTGGCAGATTTATTGCTTCCTATCCTTTGTGATGGTAGAGTTGTTCCCTGACAACCTCTTATTTTATTTATTTATTGTTTTGTTTTATTTTGAGACAGGGTCTCACTAGCTGGCCTTGAGCTCACTTTGTAGCCCAGGCTGGTCTCAAATTCACAATAAACCTCCTGCCTCAGCCTTCTGAGTGCTGATTACATGTGTGCCACCATGTCTGGTAAGCCTATTATTCTGGATTTGGCATTTTCCACTCCTTTATCCAGGTTTCATCCTGGGTATTTTCTTCCAACAATCTCCCTGTACACTCCGAGTTTTAAACCCTCCATTTGAGTTTATTCAGTCCTACATATTTCAGTTCTATATTCTACATGTAAATTCTATATTCTACACCATAACAGTACCACAGTCCGGATGGCTTCAAGCAATGGAAATGTATCACTTTGTTTCTCAGGTGGTCCTGGCTTGTGGAGGCCTCTTGCTAATCCATGTGGGTGCTGTCACATGGCATCCTCTCTGTGCTCACATCTTCTTCTTACATAGGCATCAGTCACAGTAGATGAAGTGCACTCTACTCCAGCATGACCTCATTTTAACTTAAAATTTTCACCTTCAGCAATCTTATTTCAAGATAAGGTCACATCCTAAGGTAGTAAAGATTAGGGCCCAGTATTCTGTTTTTGGAGGACACAATTCAACCTATAACTTGTTCCTTTTGATTCTTATTATAGTTTCCAGGACTGGCCAGATAGCTCAGTGGATTAAAGCACCTGCTTAGGCAAACACAGGGACCAGGGTTTGATCCCCAATGTGTTGTGCTGGCCCCACCCCTGGGGCATGCTGAGATGGCAACTGAGATTGGGTATGGTGATGAGCATCTGTAATCTCAGTGCTTGGGAGGCTGAAAACAGGACAATCACTACAAGTCTGATCTGTGTAGTGAGACCCAGTAGAATATATATATATATATATATATATATATATATATATATATATTTCAGTTCTGCTAAAATTCACATTTGCCTTTTATCTTTTTGAATTTGAGAATTTATAAAAGTCTATGTCCATCAAAAAAAAAAAAAGCTGGGCATGGTGGTGCACACCTGTAATCCCAGAACTTGGGAGGCTGAGGCAAGAGGATCAGTGTAAGTTCGAGATCATCCTGGGCTACAAAAGTGAGCTCAGGGGCCAGCAAGATGGTTCAGTGGTCTAAAGCACCTGCTTAGGAAAGCTCAGGCGACTACAGGGACTGCGGTTCAATCCCCGGCACCACATGCTGCGCCAGCCCCACCACCAGGGCAGGCTGAGCCAGCCATAAAATAAATAAATAAATAAATAAATAAATAGGTAAACAAACAAGCAAACAAATAAATAAAATTAAAAATTAAAATTAAAAAAAAAAAGGTTTAAAAAAACAAAAGTGAGCTCAAGGCCAGCCTGAACTGCATGGCGAGATCCTGTCTCAAAAAGACAAAAAAAAAAAAAAAGAAAGAAAAAAGAAAAAACAAAAAACAAAAAAAAAGTCTATGTCTGTAATCCTAATACCCCGAGCCTCTAAGAGTATGTTTTCTTTATTGGTGCCACTGATTTATTCATTTGTTCTCCTTGCATGTGTGTATGTGTGTATGTGTGTGTGTGTTTGTGTGTATGTGTGTGTGCACGCGCGCTTGCACGCACACACACACACACACACACAGCACTGCATTTGTAGAATTTCTTGTAGAATCTATTTCACATCCCTGATGAGGACATCCTCCTCTAGAGACACTCACAGACAGAATTTACTTGTGCATCTGCCTGGCCCAAGAAGACTGACAGTTGGGATCAACCTACCTCAGCTTCGGGTACTGCAATGGTAGGCAGCGCAGTCACAGTCTTCCTAAGGATCTGGCCATTTCCCACGCATCCTTAGGTGCTCTGAGAGTTTAGTCTCAGAGTCTTGGCTCAATATGGGGATGGCCCTTGACTCCCACTTGGTAATTCCTTTCTTGCCTTCTTTTATTTTTTGAGATAGGTTCTTGCTAGGTCACTCAGGCTGGCCTTGAACTTACTACATAGCGAAGACTAGTCTCAAACTCACAGCAATCTTCCTGCCTCAGCCTCGAGTGCTGGGATTACAGGTTTGCACCACTACAGCAGGCATCCTTTCTTTTGTTTATTATTATTACTTTTTGTCTCTACTAGGAAGTAAACTTAGGGCTATAGCACTTCACTACATCTCTAGAGCCCAACTCCTTTTAACTTTTGAGACAGTTTCACTAAGTCACTAAATTGTGCAGGCTGCACACCTGCAATCCTCTTGCTTCGGGATCTCAAAGTGCCAAGATGTAGGCATGGACCATCATTCCCAGTTCCACATGGTAACTTTTTCTCACTTTGTTAGCACCCCTCTGGCTGTATAGCAGAGTTACCTGTTGTGGAATAACAAATGTAGCTGCTTTTAAAAACATGTACATCTATTATCTTGCAGAGTCTCAGGTAGGGTGGCTCTGGCTCATGTCTCTCATGAGGTTGCAGCCAGGGCTGGGGTCATCTGAAGGCCAGATGGAGCCCAGACCCAGAGGACCTGCTTCCAAGATAGCACTGTCATGCCAGGAAGATGCTGCTCACTGGAGGCTGCACTTTCTCCACCTTGCAGAGCTCCTCTCCTCAAGGACTACATATATGTCCTCATGACAGGGCAGCTGCTTCTTCTGGAGCGAGTGATTCAGGTACAGCACAGGAGGAAACCACAGTACCTGTCACGACCCAGGTTCTCACTGACATTTTCATTTTATTCTGTTGATCTGAAGTAAATCCAAGAATTGGCTCTCATGCATGTGGAGGGCAATTAAACTTGGCCTCTTGGAAAGAAGAGTAGTGATGGATTTAGGGATATATGTCAATCCATCACAGCTGGTTATTTAAGTTACCTTGTCCAGCTTTTCTAGATATATTCAAGAATTGATCAAACCAGCACAGTGACACATGCTTATAATCCCAGAACTCAGGAGGCTGAAGCAAGAGGATCATTGCAAGTTTGAGACCAGCCTGAACTAAAAAGTGAGCTCAAGGCCAGCCTGAACTGCATAGCAAGAACCTGTCTCAACAAGAAGAAAAAACAAAACAAAAGAATTGATCAAAATCACACCATCGGGGCCGGGGAAATAGCTCAGTAGAATAAGCGCTTGCCTGGCAAGTGCAAGGACCTGAGTTCGATTTCCAATACTGAAAAAAATCTGGAAAAATCACACCATCAAGGGTGGGCCTAATGGTACACACCTGTAACCCCAGCACTGAGGAGGCTAAAGGCAGGAGTATTGCAGAGAACTTGAGGCCAGCCTGGGATACAAAGTGAGTCCCCCTACCTGCATAGGGGAAATCCTATCTTTAAAAAAAAACCATCCAGTTCATCATTACCTGAAGGAAGACTAAATTCGGAGGTTTTCTCCCTAGAAGTACAAGTTATGTATTCTGTACTGATTCTTTGGCATTATCAATTCATATTCTAGGCTCTTTAGATTTTTGGCGCTATAATAAAAGATATTCCAGGCTAGAATTCATTATTAGTAAGTGCTGTTTATTCTTTCCTCCTAGAAAGAGAACATTCACGTTGAAGGTGTTTCAAAGAAACATTAAGAAACTTCTTCAAAACCACTTGTGTCATCACTTTTTTAGTATTTTTATAATAAACGTTTAAACTATAAATATCAAGCACTTCATTAATCATACTTTTTTTTTGTGGAACCGAGGTTCAAACTCACGACCTTGCACTTGCCAGTCAGGCACTTGTGCCACGGAGCTATCTCCCTGGCTCCTAATTATACTTAAGAATTAAAATAAGCCAATAAAAGTTCAGTAGATGCAAAACTACTCATGAGCAATAGCAATGAGATAATTTAAGGATAATATAAGCTGGTGATCCTTGAGCTGCAGCTGGAACTTACTAGAAGAGCCCTTGGACGGCATGTATAGTCCCCAGCACCACAAATACAAAGAACTAATTATTTTTCTAAAACA
This sequence comes from Capromys pilorides, assembly GCA_004027915.1. Taxonomy (NCBI): domain Eukaryota; kingdom Metazoa; phylum Chordata; class Mammalia; order Rodentia; family Capromyidae; genus Capromys; species Capromys pilorides. Next base: position 17,423 of record PVKN010004814.1, read on the forward strand.
CTAGAGGGCTCCATCAACAGAGGTAGGTGGGCCTGTGCAGCCGGCCTGAAGCGCTGGCTCCTGGGTGCCACAAGGAACCTCCGCCATGTCTAGTCTTTTGAAGCAGGTGCTGGGCAGACCAGTTCTGCACTGGGGGGCTGGAGGAGTTAGGGAGTAGTGGGTGAAACTGGAGAAGAGGGACAGCGAAGCTTGGCTTGGGAAGAGGACTTGCAAGAGAGGTGAGAACCAGGTGGACTGAGGGACAGCTTTAACTACAGGCCAAGGGAAGGGGCGATGCACTGACTAGAGTACTCTCTGTGCTGAAGGCTCCGAAGCATGTTTCTCATTTGTTACGGTGCCTAACTGCCCAGCATTCTGGTGATGTTATTGTTATCTCCATTTAACATAGGGGAGGAGCAATTAGGTTACAGCAAGTCCCCAGGGTGCCAGGAGTCATCTGCCCTGGGTGCTAGGCTGCCCCTTTCCACTAGGGGGCAGAGACAGGTCAGGGTTTCACTGGCCCCATCTCCTGAACTTTCCTTTCTTTGTGTTGGGAGATCTTGCTGACCAAGGGCTTGACTCCCTGCTTCTCACTTGACTCTAGGCTCACCTGAAGGCCAGAAGAAGTTAGTGACCAGCTCAGGAGGGCGAGCCAGTCAAGGGCAGAAGTGGAGTCAGAACCCAGGGCCCTGTCCTGCCAGCAGATTGAGTCCTAAGACTGGACTCAGTTTACTCTCAGCACCTAGGGGAATTGGGGAGGGATCCTGTAGGCATGGGTTATGAGCCCAGGTTGTGAGCTCCATGGACACCGAGTCTCCACACAACTACACTGCATCATGTGTGGAAAGGACATAGCTGCTGCTTCCTGAGCAAGGTGCATGATGACTTAGTCCCCTTCAGATGGGCGAGCCTGTGCCTTCCCGCCTGACTATTGTGAGGAGAGGCACAGGCACTGAGCAGAGGATATGCTGGAGAAGCAGTGGCTGTTTTGTTGCTGCTGCTGCTGCTGCTTTTCTTATGAATAGCCAGGTGGCCTGTAGAGGTGCAAGGCAGGCATCTGTGGTGCCTGTTACCCCAGAACAGGGGAGCTGAGTCCCACAGCCAGGAAGTAGAGCCGGAGAGTCAGGAGCCCCAGGCTGTCTCACCCCGCTCCTGCCTCAGGAGTGCTCTTCCCTGCCCGAGGATGAGTGTCTATGCAGGTGTGCTTCTGTGGTTCTCAATGTGGGGCAGGCACCAAGGTGACTAAGGGGAAGTGAAACAGGTGGAAAGTGAGGCAGGCACAGCCCACTGAATCATGGACCTAGGCACTCAGCCTTGAGTCCAGGCTATAGACTAGTCCTGCATGCCACCTCTACCTAACCAGGGCTCACTTACCTTCCTGGCAGAATTACACACTGGAGGTTACAGCATTGCCTGGAGCACACCCTGCCCTCAGGACAGCCTTGGGAAGGCATCTGGGGATGAGAGTGCTCTGAGTCAGGTACTCCCACAGGGCCAGGAAGGTCTTCTGGGAAGGCTTTCAGGGGGTCCTGGGGGATATTTCTAGGGGGTCCTTATGGAGTCTTGCCTTCCTACAAAAGGTTGGTTTGACCCAGAAAGAGGAGCAGCTCTAAACTGACCTCCTTTGAGGAGCGCCACAAAAATCTAGGGTGAAGATAAAGTCTGGCCCAGGGACAGGGGGCCTATGGCCATGTCTGGGGTCATCCTAACAGGCTCTGAGGGCAGAGGATGGATCTGTAGGAGACCACACAGGCAAGATGGAATAGGGCCATCAAGGCCAGCTCCATGCCTTGGGGGTCCTGGCATGGGGTTGCACCCACTGAGGAAAACAGCTGCTTCTGAGTCACCACAGGCAACACATGGGCTGGGAGTAGCCTGGATGGCAGCAGTCCCTAAAGCACAGGGTTGGCATGAGGCTTAATGCCTGCCTGGTGCTGCACTGAGTGGTCTCCAGCCCAGGACTACGCGCTGAGGCCTTGCCCAGGACACAGGAAGGCTCAGTTGAGAGCCTTCCCCTCAGGAGGCTGGACCTGCCCTCTGCTTACAGCTAGTAAGACCATCCCAATCTCCTCGGAGCCCCCGAGGCCTTCCCCCTTCCCACTCTTCCAGGTTGCACCCACTGATAAGTGTGCCTGGACCCCTTGGCAGGGGTTTTGCTTCTTGGCCACAGACCCACATGTGTGCTCTACATCTTGAACAAATTATTGCTGTAAGGTAGAACCCTGCTGGGGGTGGGGGTGGGGGTGGGGGTGTGGGTTCCAGGCCCTAGAGCTGTGCAGTCACCAGATGAGAATGCTCTGGGGAGGAGCGGCAGTGATGAGCAGCTTGGGGAAAGCCCTACAGGGTCTGTGGGCAGAAAGAAGGCTGGAATCAGCAATATGGAGTGACTTTCTCTCTGAGATGCCCACCTGGGCAACCAAACAGGTGCTTGAGGCCAGGCATCCCATCCAGGCTTCTCCATTGCCTCCTGAGGCCATGTAAGGGCCTGGCTTAGAGGTCAGGTTCCTCAGCAGCAGAACTACAGGGACATGGAGTGGCGGCCAGCGTGGCGGGAGGACTCCTTTGTACCAGGTATTTTCTCAACAGAGTGGCTGGGCTGCCTGCCAGGTGCAGGGCGCGGCTCCTGCCTCCCGCCGCCCAAGCAGCTTTGCCGCCAAGACCTGTACCAGCCTTGCCAGCCCTTTCCCGCGCTTTGTCTGCCAGGCTGGCAAAGCAAGAGACAGGCTGTGGGGTAGGCAAAGCAGGCTGAGTTCCAAGCCCACCCAGCCTGGGACTCTGGCAGGGAACCTAAGCCTAGAAGGGAAAAGGCCTAGCTCAGGATTCCTCATGGCTATCTGCAGTTGAAACTGTGTTCTTAGGGGAAAGGTGTGGCTCAGTGGTAGAGCTCAAGTCTAACACGCAAGGTGCTGGCTTCCAGTCTGAGCACTGCAAAGACAAAAAGGAAACAAAGCCCAACTTCCTCCAAGAAACAAATAAAACTGGATTCTTGCTAGGAATGAATTAAAAAAAAACCTTGCTCAACAAAATGTCACAGGACTACAATGTTAGATATGAGTTAAATTTAGATTTTTCTTTTCTGTTTTTCTTTTTGACGCAGGGTTTTGCTATGCAGTTCAGGCTGGCCTTGAATTCACAGTGACCCTCCTGCCTCAGCCTTCAAGTGCTGGGATTGTAGGTGTGTACCACCATGCCTGGCCTCCACTTAGATTTGAATTCCATCTCCCCCACTTACTAGCGATGGGTTATGGCCAAATAACTTCCTCTGGATATCACTTCATCTGAGAAATGGGGGTACACTGTACTTAGCTCATAGGAGCAGGGTGAGCATTTCATGTGTTATTATATATGTGTCCTCCAGTCTTGGAGCATGGTGAGAGGGCTGTGATTGTGAAAGCAACATTGACAATAAGAACATCGATCCAGACCCTAGGATGCACAAAACACAAGCCCAGCTGCAGGCCAATGCTATCACTGCAGCCAGGCCACACCGTGCTGTGCTGTGGTTACCTGCTTGAGGAGCCACAGGGTCACTGTCATCCTCCCTATGTGCTGCTAAAGGCCCCTCTTGTTAGCTGCTTGTCACTGCCCTTGAATCACCAAGCAGTGTCATGTACCATCAGCTTAGCAATACACAGAGTAACCCAAGAGTAGGGAACAGCTAGGCCTCAAGAGGGACAAGAACCAGGATCTTAAAAGCCACGGAGCAGCTAGGCAGCATCCCACCTTTGATGTCTCCTACTCCTGCTCCTTTCACACGTCTGTTTCTCTTGTTCCTCTCAGCAGATCTCTTGCAAAGCTAGCCCACTGTTGGTCTGCAGGCCAGGTGACCAACAGAAATGATTGTGCTGTGACATGAATGTGCCCCCAAGAGTTCCTGAGCTGTGAGTGTGGTCCACTACAGCATCTGAGGTGATGGGACCTGAGAGGGGACCTAGAGCCAGGTGACTAGGTCCCTGCAGCACAACCAAAGACAGGACGAAGGGATGGAGTAGCTCTTTGGGACCTGCTGAGTTTGTGTCAGAGCAGCACTAGACAAGAGCAAGGCTAAAAACTGGGATGAGGAAAAGGACAAACGAACAAAGGGAAAAAGATATATTTAGGTATATATGCAGAATAGTTTGGATAATTGCATTGCCGATTTCTGCTGGTCTTTTGAAAGGAGCAGTTAATGCTTAAAATATTTTTTTATTCTGATTTTTTCCCTCTTTTGGCTTTCTTATAACTTCGTTACTTTTTCTTTAAATGAATTTTACATGTCTATCTGGTAATGTGAACAACTAATTTGAAAGATAGCATCATGTAATACAGCAACATTCACAGTAGTTTTCAATCAGCCTGTTAGCCTTTACCAGCTTGGGATATTATGTTGTAACAGGAAATTAATACAGACAGGCATCTGTGAGCCTCAGCAGCAAAATCCTGAGGAAGAACCCACTGACCAATGTGGATCAGGCACCAAAAGCCCATCAGCTGTAGCTGGGACCTGAAGAGCGGCAGGGGCTGGGCAAGCACTGCCAAGAGCATCTGCTTGGATGGCGCAGTAGGTGGGTGGTGTGGCCTGCACTCTGCCACAGGAAACCTCAACTCTGCTTTTGACTGGTCTCTGAGTCTCACAGCCTTCACCCCAGCACGTAAGTTGTACTGCAGTGATTTTTTTACGTTCCTGTCTCCCTCAGCAGACTGATTTTCATTCCTTCCTTCAACCTAAGGATGAGCCAGAGTGCTTGCCTGCGGTGAGAAGTACAGAGACAGCCGACTTCCCAGCATCTGCCCTCCCACAGCCTAGTCTGCTGAATGCAGACATGTGGCATGGACCGGCCCCCATGACCACTCTTTCCCAGTTCCTGGTGGTGCGATCAGATCAATAACATCAAGATCCACATTTTGTGACAAGGTTTCTGAGATTCCTGAACTGTCAGGAAAAGTAAGTGTCCACAGAAAGTGGCTCTGGTGGGGCACAGCTCGGTGGGCTCCACTTCTGGGAGACTCAAGGGCAGTGACAGGCCGCTGATAGCAGGAGGCCTTTAGTAGCACATAGGAAGACAGTGATCCTGGCTCCTCAGTAGGTGACCACAGCACTCAGAGCCCATGGCTGGTTACCATGTGGCCTGGCTGCCATAATGGAGCTGGCCTGCTGCCCAGCAGCCTCTTGACACTGACTTCTCTCTTCTCAGCATCTCTGAGCATCCTCTCAGCCTTCATTTTCACCTCAGACCATGGTGATCTTGTCTAAAACCAACTTCTGTCACTGATCCTGGCCTCAAAGACCCTGACCTTCTGTCCTTGTAGGTCACACACCTCTTCCTAGTCCCCTAACTCAGAACCTCAATGCCTTGCTTCCTTCAGAACTCTTTTCTCAAAATTCTTTCTCTCCATTATGTCTCACACTTGGCTTTCAAAAACTATTCATGTAAGAGTCCATCTTGAGCCTCGTTTGGAAGATGAGAAACTAAACATTTTTTTTCTTTCTATTGGCATTCTTGCTATAAAAATGCCAATTCTTTGTTGTTTCTGCTCCTGGGGGTTAAATTCAATGATCACATGTGTTACCAGAGCTGTACTCCAGCCCCAAAACACTACAGTTCTTAAAGGCAATGTAAAAGCCTCTAGTTGACTGAGTCCCAAGGCCATAACAGTAAGTGCAGAAAAGAAAAAGTACAGCCAGTCATGGCTGCACACTCCTGTGATCCCAGCACTTTGGGGGCTGAGACAGAAAGATCACCATGAGTTCAAGACTAGGTGGGAAACAGTGAGTTCAAGGTTAGTCTAGACTACATAGCAAGACCCTGTCTCAAAAAATAAAATAAAGTAAAATAAAATAAAACGTACAAACTCCAGGGGTGGTACAGCACACCTGTAATCCCTTCATGAAGCAAGATTAAGGCAGGCGTTCAAACCCAGCCTGAACAATTTACTGACTTAATGAGACCACATCTCAAAACAAAAAGGGTTAAGGATGAAGCTCAGTACAAAGATCCTAGGTTCAGTCCCCAGTACCACAAAAATTAAAGTACACCTATAATCCCAGCACTCAGAAGGCTGATGCAGGGGGATCTGAGTTTGAGGTCAAACTGTAGGCAAGATTCTGACTTAAAAAAAAAAAAAAAGCCTGCAATTAAACCACAAATATAATATTTCAAAATATTTTCCTAGCCAGGTATTGTGGCATATTCCCATAACACCAGCACTTGGGAGGCTTAGGCAGATGATCATGATGAGTTCAAAACTGAAGAACATAGTATGAGTTGAAGGCCAGCCAGGGCTACATAATGAGATCCTGTTTCAAAAAAACAAAACAAAAACCAAAAATGTTTTCCTTCTCCATATATAATAATAGTAAATACAATGTGTTTCCACATCCCATGTATTATTTATTATACCTTTACAGTCTATTTTCCACACAGCAGCAGACTCATTGCTTTATTTATTTATTTATTTTTGGTACCAGGGATCTACCTCAGGATCTTGTGCTTGTCAGGCAGGCACCTGCACTGCTGAGCTATTTACCTGCCTCCCCTTATCCCTTAGCATGTAAATCAGAACATATGCTTTCATAGACACACAAACCAAAAATATTCACGTCATCCTGTTGTAATTAGGATAAAATCCCAGATCCTTACTATGGCCTCATGGGCTCTCTGAGCCGGCCCCTTTCACAAATCTCCCCCACTCCCACCACTGGAACTGCCTGGCCTTCCTTCCAGCCCAGGGCCATGTCAAGGCCACCCTACACTCCACCTCTGACCCTGCTCCACATTAGCTGATTCAGGGGATGCCACCTATCAGTGTCCCTTCCTAGCAGCCGCCTGCCACAGGAACATGCCATGGCACATATTACCTTGTTCCTCAGGTTTTTCTTCATAAGACTTAGTTTGTTTGTTTTTTAAACAACTTTGTTACGGCTGGCTCAGCCTGCCCTGGGGGTGGGGCTGGCACAGCATGTGGTGCTGGGGATGGAACCGCTGTCCCTGTGGTTGCCTCAACTTGCCTAAGCAGGTACTCTAGACCGCTGAACTATCTCTCTGGCCCTTTAATTGTTTACTTTTTATTTTTCTTCTCTCTATACAAGTTAAGCTCCATTTAAACTGGACTTAATCTGTCTCACTCTTTGATACTTTCTCAGCCGCAGAATTCAATGTGGCACTTGGGGGACAACAAAAAACTATTTCGATGACTGCTGGCCAGACTGACTGGACTTCAGAGCCACACCATGAGACAGCATGGCCCAGCGCTTCAGAAGCTTCCCATCTTCTCTACCTGTGCAAACATGTACATGCTACGTACATCTGTGCTCCATTCCAGCCTTGTGCAATGAGGCGGGGGTTGGGGGAGGTGGTCAGTCTCCTCCCACAGGGTTGTGTTGAATGGGTTTCTGCACCAAGAGAGCTTAAGAAAGGGCAGAAGCTTAACGCATCTTTACTCCTAGCGTTATTAATCAAGAGTCCCTTCAGTTTTCACTTAAGATTTTCTTCATCTTTTATTGTTCTGCCTTCCATAGTTTCTCTTTTATCTTGTTTCCAGGTCTTTCCAGTTTCCTCTGTTCTGGCAGAGCATCTGAAGTTTGCTTTACTAAATTCGCCTACTGTATTCACCCTGATAGTCATCGCTTGCAGACACCCAGAGCTTATTGCAGCAGCCACATCCTTAATCTTCTCCTAATCCTTATTTCAGGTGGTTCTATTTGCAGGACTGCTGCCTCTAAGTTACTGGTGTACCACCTTTTGAACTACTGAAGCATCAGTCAAGTGTCACCTACATTTTCTTCTGTTCCTTGCAGCAGGTTTTTGTGTGGGAGGCAGTACCTCCAAATCTCTTGGTAGGTCACCTTCTCTGGATCTCTTACTGATCCAGTCTAGACCAGGAGTGATAGATTATCTTGGTTTGATCCCTCTTTTTTATTTGTTTGGGTACCAGGAATCAAACTCAGGACCTCATGCTTGCCAGGCAGGCACTGTGCCACTAAACTAAACGTCTGGCCCCTTATTATTTATTTATTGCAGGACCAGGGTTTGAACTCACGACCTTGCACTTGCCACGAAAGCACGTGTGCCATGGAGCTGTCGCCCTGGCCCCTCCAGCCCCTTATTTACGTTTTAAGACAGAGCCTCACTATGGTATCCAGGCTGGCCTTGAGCTCATAACAATCCTGCCTCAATCACCTGAGTGCTGGGATTAGAGAGCTCCACCACCACACTGGAATGGTTTGCCCCTTCTACCATGGTTTGCCCCTGGGTCATCCAGGAATAGGGGCCCTCAGTGCTAGAAACAGGAAAGCCCAAGACAAGATGACATGAGGTGGATACCTAGCTCACAGGGAGAGAGCATCCAGAAGAACTTTTGCAGTCATCTTCAATATCTTTCACCAAAGATGGAAACTATTTCTAGTAGAGTCACTAGCTCCTTCCAAGTGGTATTTCAACATGTGAAAATCTCTCTGAAACAAAGCAAATAGGCCAGGGAGATAGCCTGGCAGTCTAAGTGCCTGTCTGGTAAGTGCAAGGACCTGGATTTGATCCCTGGTACTGCATGCTGGGCTGGCCCAGCACCTAGACAGCCACTGAAACCTGGCGTGGTGCTGCACATCTGTAATCCCAGTGCTGGGGAGGCTGAGACAGGAAGATCACTGAATCAAAACTGCGTGAGAAACTGTACTAAATAAATACATACACAAAGATTACAAACAAGAAAGAAAACAGCTGGGTGTAACAGTGCACACTTGGGAGGCTGAGCCAGGACTATTGCCATGAGTTCAAGGCCAGACTGGGATACATAGTAAGAAAATAAATAAATAAACTTCCTTCAACCCAAAACCACCCTCCAGCAAACAAGCCTTTCCTTCCTTTCATAACTTTAAAGAGTCGCTCACTGTCCTCACTTTTTTTGTGTGTGGAACCAGGGATTGAACTCAGGACCTTGCACTTGCTAGGCAGGCACTTGTGCCCCTGAGTTATCTCCTGGCCCCTTGTCTTCACTTTCTTACTCCTCAAATCATAAAATGTGACTCCTCCTTTGAACCTTAATCAAGGTTACAACCAATCCTTCACTAAGATCCAAAAGATGCTTTTGTCATTTTCAGAATTTTTTTCTTGAGATAACTCTATATAATCCATGCTAGCCTCTTAAGTGTGTAGCCCAGGCTGGCCTTAAACTAGCAATCCTCCTGCCTCAGCCTTACAGCTATCTCTCATTCATTACTGAAGGTGGCCTTTGCAATTTCTTCCTTAACTACTCCCCTCTTGGCTCTTTGGAATGTTCTGTAAGCTCCCTGAGGTTTTTCTCCTCACATCCCATGCTCTAGTGACCTAATCTGCCATTTCAAGTACCAATGTTGATGACTGAGAGATTCTATCTCCAGCCAGAATGCAACCTGGGTTCAACCTGATGATCTAGTTCCTCACTGTACTTCCCACTAGACCTCTCTGCAAATACCTCAGTCTCAGAAAGTCCCAAACCAAACCCATCCTCAGCCCAAACCTGTTCTTCCCCCAGTGTCTACATCTTGGCCAAAGGACACAGCCCCATCTGGCCAAATACTCAGTGAAAACCTTGAGCCTTGCTGTGTACCCCTTCTTCTCCTTGACAGCTCCAGTCTTGTTCATGCTGCCTGCTTACACTTTACCTGTCCTGGGCCATTCTCCAAGTTAAAGTGATCTCACCAGCACACACATCCAATGCAGTTATTTTAGGATTATAGTTCATGGGTACTGTGACCTGGCTTCTTTAGAATACTCCAGCTTTTTCCCCTAACATGCCCCTTGACAGCCTTTCTGATGTTTCTTTAGGTGACATTTCCTCCAGAAAACTCCGCAGACATCTCTGGAGGGGTCTGGTAGCATCATGTTTGTGTCCCTTGAACACCCCAATTACGTATGTTCACCGTTGCTGAAACAGCACAGAAGACTTGAGCTCTCTGAGGACAGACTCACCTTCTCAGAGCTCTAGAAATGAGAATGCTGAGCAGCGAGCACTCAGCTCAATGCTTTGACAGAAAGATGTTCCTAATTATCAAGTCCTTTTTTTTTTTGCTGGGTACAGTGGGCTTTATTGACGGCCTAATTATAAAGTTCTTACCTGTTTACTTGAGTAGGCTCCCAAGGTCCTCTATGTGCCTTTACGTTATTACTAGGTAACTAAAGAAAACATAAGCTAGGCGTGGTGGTGCATGTCTTTAATCCCAGCACTTGGGAGGACGAGGCAGAAGGACTGGTGTGAGTTTCAGATCAGCCCGGGCTACAAGCGTGAGCTCAAGGCCAGCCTGAACTGCACAGTGAGACTCTGTCTCAAAAAGACAAAAAAATTAAAAAAAAAAAAAAAAATAAAGTTACTTTGTTGAAGGCTCATTCAAAATAGCTAGTACACAGTACTAGCAGAGTACAAAGAACACACCTCATAGCCAGGGGACCAGGTTCCAGTCATAGCTCTGTGATTCTGCTGCTCTGGGTGACTTGCTTAGTCTGGATAGAACTGTTAACTCCACCTGCTGCTACAACTCTAGCTCAGTGATTCAATGCACTTGAGTGTAGTGGTATGTTGCAGGAGTCTCAGCTCCTTGGAAGGCTGAGACAGGAGAATCCACTGAATGCAAGAGTTGAAAGTCAACTTGAGAAACAGTGATACCATCAATCAAGAAAGAGAGAGGGAAGGAAAGAAAGGAAGGAGGGAAGGAAAAAATATATTTACGTAAAAACTTGGACAGGGTGGACTAGCATTTCTATCTGCTTTCAGGAACTCACCTATTCCCATGCAACTTCAGCATACTGTGCAGATACAGGATACAGGCATTTTGTTTTTCTGTTTGTGATAGGGTCTCACTATGTAGCCCAAGCTGGCCTTGGACTCACAGTGATCCTCTTACTTTAGCCTCCCAAGTGCTGGGATACAGACATGCAACACCATGCCCAGGAGGACATGGTATTTCTGAATCCACAAGTAACATTTATACAGAAGTCTAATCCCAGGCACAGTGGCACACACCTATAATTCCACCTACTTGGTTGGGAAGTTGAGACAGCGGGATGGCAAACTTGTAGTCAGTGCAGGCAATTTAGCAAGACCCTGTCTCAAAATAAAAAATAAAAAGGCTGGGAATATAGCTCTGTAGTGTTTGATCCTCAGTACTAGGAGTAAATCCCTCAAGTCCCATGAAGTTAACCAGGAAGCTCCCACAGGCAACAGCTGTTGGCCTCAGTCATGTTCCTGACCCCAGTCTCTGAGCTACACATGTGCAGCCTTGCAGAGGTGGGGACTTCGTTCTTCAGGGCAGGTGGCCCTGAAAGCTGTCATCGTTAAGAACTGGTCTTCTCTCTCATTTCTCAACTACTTTATGAGGCACTGCCGTGGACAGCTCAAGTGTGGCCTATAGTATCAATCCCATCCCTGCCTGCTTGGAGAAAACTACTCCCCAGTCCTAGTCATGTATCTCTTCTTGGATCTGCCACATGCTTAGATGGTGGGGTTTCCTGTGAAAGCTGAGGGGGGACAACTGAATTCAGATCAACTCAAATCTTTCCTTGGGATTGTTAAGCTACTGCACAGGACCACTTCTTTGAAGTGCGGAAAAGATATAAACACAAAGTGTGGAAGCTTCCAATAACCATCTGAGGAAAGCGGGTTCACATGGAGAGAAAACTGAAGTCAGCATGCAGAGAAGCAAAGCAGACACAGTGCAGGCAGTGTTGAGTCCACGGCGCAGTCATTCCTGAGGCCCAGCTGCAGCCAGCAGCCCTTTGGGTATGAGGAGGCTCAGATGTCTGACTCCTCCTTGGAGCCCAGGAGCCAATAAATCCTTCTTTATACCTAAATTAGTTCAAACTGGCTTTAGTCTCTTACAACTGAAATAAAACCGACCCTATGTTAATCACATAAATACTATTGAGTCTGTTTCTTCACTTGTATGAACTACTTCAAAGGCTTTTTGGCAAGACATATATAGATTTGTCAAAACCCTGGTAAAGGGGAAAAACGAACAGAGGAATAGAAGTGATCATATGATATACATATCTGTACAATTCCCCAAGCTAAGTGCAGATTTTATCATAAACATATATCAGAAGAAAGAAAAAAGGAAGAAAGAAAAATATATTGCTGGGCCGGCGAGATGGTTCAGTGGTCTAAAGCGCCTGCTTGGAGGGCTCAGGCAACTGCGGGGACTGCAGTTCGATCCCCGGCACCACATGCTGCGCCAGCGCCACCACCAGGGCAGGCTGAGCCAGCCACAAAATGAATACAATAAAAGAAACAAACAAACACAACAAGCAAACAAATAAATAAATAAATAAAATTTAAAAAAAAAAAAAAAAGAAAAAAAGAAAAATATATTGCTGAGGTCCTACTTTCAGTTCTTTAGATAAATACTCAGAAGGGGGACTGCTAGGTTATATGGCAATTCTGCTTTTCACTGTTTGAGGAACTGCCACTGTGTTTCCCATAGCAGCGGCTCATTTCCCATTCTCACCGACAGTGTACAGGGTCCCATTTCTGCACATCACTGCCAGCACCTGTTGTGTATTCTTGCTGGTAGCCATTCTAACAGGTCTGAAGGGCCTTGAAGTTCTGAACACAGCATTAGCACCTCCTCTCTCTGGCTACTGAGTTTACAGGAGGTGAAGCTGGGTGCTACTGGCAGCACTGTTTTTACCACACAGAAAAAAAGCCAGTTTATAATGAGAGGGGCTCCATGGCCTCAGGTTAGGCAGTACAAGTCAGTTCTGGGCTCCAGGTGCTTCCCTTGTTTTGAATCTGATGAGACACCTCAGTGACCAGATTATCTTCCTTGATTCTTCTCAGAAGTAGTTAGAATATAACATGCACAGGGGTTGGGGATATAGCTCAGTGACACAGCACCTGCCTGGCAAGAGGAAGGTCATGAATTTGATTCTTAGTTACCCCTTTCAAAAGCACAGTTAAAAAATCCTACAGGAATAGGCGTAGTGGTGTACCTCTATAATTTCAGCACCTGGGAGGCTGAGGTAGGAGGATTACTACCAGTTCAAGGTCAGCCTGGACTATATCACACACCCTGTCTCAAGACAAAGACAAAAACCCTACAGGAATGTCATTGGAGAAGCAATGTGTAGCATTAAGAGTATGGGTTTGGAGGTGGCCCAAATCAACTTCAAGGCCAGGGATGCAACTCAGTGGAGTAAGTGCTTGCCTGGTAAATACAAGGTCCTGAGTTTGATCCCTGGTACTAAGGGGGGCGGGAGGGGGGGATTGACTTCAGATCCTAGTTCAACAGTTTCAATGGATGTGTTAACTAACTTGATTACAGTAATCATTTCATAAAGTATGCACATATCAACTCATGTCCCTCAAATATATGCAATTTTGTCAACTACAACTTAATAATGCTGGAAAAATGAGGGGCCAGTGAGATAGTTCAGTGGACTAAGCATCTGCTTAGGTAAGCACAGAGACCGGGGTTTGATCCCTGGCACAATATGCCACACCAACCCCACCCCTAGTCACACTAAGCCAGCCACAGTGGCACATGTGTGTAATCCCAGCATGGAGGAGGCTGAAAACTGGAGGATCACTATGTTCCAAGCTGCATTATGATTCCTTGCACAAAATACATAAATTAAAAAAAAGAAAAAGTTGGAAAAATGTAAAGACTGGCTTAAAGTGAAACACACACACACACACACACACACACACACACACACGCTTATGAGCACCTTTCAAAGCAGGCCCTTGAAGGTGCCAATGATAAATCCGAACAGTGGATAAAACCTTTGCCCCTTGAGAGCTCTTTTCCTAGTATCCAGGAAATATTTGCATGTCTGCTCTGTACCAGCCACTGTCAAGCTTGCAGATATATTGGCTCCTTCATCAAACAGTAATAACACACTGCCTCATCTATTGTTTTAAGGAAACACTGAAAGGCAGACAGGTGTTGTGCTTCACATACCGTGCCTAACGCCCAGGAAGCACTCAGTGGAGCGGCCATGTTCAGGAAGGCACGCTCTGCAGTGTCTGGCCTTGGTCCACTGGGACCTACCCTATGTTCCATATTGGCCTTAGGATTCACATCCTGGTAGAATTTACTATCCAAGGGTGATATGTGCTCTGGCACAATGAGAAGGTAGAAGAGACTCTGGAGCCACCTACCTCGCTTCGAATCACTTTACTCAGTTTTCTCGAAGTACAACAGAGCTCATCATGACAGTGACAATATTATCTCATAGGCTGCTGGAATTAATGAGTTAGTATGTGTCAAAATACTTAAAACAGTGTCTGGCACAAAGGACTGGGCATGTACTCAGCAATATTACTATTTCTGCAATGTATGAACTGCTAAGGCTCACTCAGGAAGAAAAACCAAGCCTTCCTAGAGAAGCCTAGGAAGCTTTCTCTAAGCAAAAGACATCAGATTTGGGCCCTGAAGAATGTGCAGAAGTTCATCAGTGAAGAAAGGATTTCAGGTGACAGAAACAGTTTAAGCAAGTAAGCTAATGGAAGAAAGTACACACATTCTAAACCTAAGTGCTGAAACCTAAGTGGGTGACAAGCCAAAGTGAGGTTTTATTTTAGGCCATTAGTAAGCCAGATCTGAAGTCTGAGCTTGCTTTGATACATAACTTTTAAGAACTGACACCAAGCCATGAAATAACATTTTGACAGCATTAATTTTCTCCAATGAAGCAAATGTATCCAATCTATACCTACTGTTCACTGGGTTCCATAGTGCCAAAGTAATATACTATTTAAGAAGCTTGCAGGAAAAGGACCTCACTTAATTCATATCCCATCCCTGGAATTTCATACATGAGAAAACTGACGCTGCTTAAGCAATTCTCCAAAGATTGCAGATAGTATATTTAATAGTATGCGTGTTTTCCCCTGTAAAAAGCCATTTGGAGATAAGCACTTAGTCATTGGTTGAACTCTTCCTCAAGGACACCAAAATACTTTCCATCTGTCCTCCCTACCATCTTCAGTGAATCAGCCACTGACACTGTGGCTTGTGCATTCTTACATTCCCTGGAATGCCTTTTGAAAAGGCAATGGCAGGGGGCTGGGGAGATAGCTCAGTAGAATAAGTGCTTGCCTGGCAAGCGCAAGGTCCTGAGTTCAATCCCTGGTACTG
>PVKN010004815.1:0-17773 GCA_004027915.1 Capromys pilorides
TGGTCTGAGTATATCTGGGATTATTGGTGTGGCCTAAGGTGGATAAGCTAAGGCAGAGAGCCTGAATGTAATATAAAGAGAGACAGAGAGACAGACGTGGCTGTTGCTCTTTGCACCTTGGTTGGTCAGTTGCCTCTGTCACGATCGTTGCTGTTCCACTGCCATGAACTGGATGCTCTCTGTCCTGTTCCACTCGGCCTTGGGCCAGCCGAATATGGACTGAAACCTCCAGCAACTGTGAGGTAAATAAACCTTTCCTTCCTTCATTTTGAGTGTCAGGTATTTGTCCCAGCAATGATAGAAGAGTAACTAACTAAAACAGCCACAAAACATGTTCCCATTTCATATAACAACTCTTTGGGGATTTTTTTAAAAAAGTATATTCTAAGAGCCAGCCAGATAGCTCAGCAGACTAAAAGCACCTGCTTAGACAGAACACAGTGGCCGGGGTTTGATCACTGGTGTGCCACACCAGCCCCTGGGTGCATTGAGATGGCAATTGAGACTGGGCATGGTGGCGCATGCCTGTAATCTTAGCACTTGGGAGGCTGAAAACAGGAGAGTCATTATAAATCTAATCTACGTAGTGAGACCTTACAGACCCCGTACTAAATACATTTTTTTTAACAATCACCTCTACACTATAAAAGTCTCAACCCCTCTAAAGATACCTTAAGATGGGTTATACATCTGTAATGAATAACTCACATATCTAGTTTGAGTAATACGCTTATGGTCACACTATCTGTAGCACTTGTTGTTATGGATTCCTCACCGGTAGGGGTTGGCCCCCTTTTGTTGCTCTTAAATATTTCCAGCACTACACGTAGCAAAATAAGGGGTCCAAGGAGACCCTTCACCTTTCTTACTCCAGGATTTCTGTGTCTGCTGAGGCAGACAGGTGTCGCCAGGCTCCTAACAGTCCCACACAGTGGACTCACGGTGCATTTGGGGTCAAGTCAACCGTCTTTTTCACATGCCTCTGGTCTCAGCCTGCCTGTGGGACTCATCTCCACCCTCTCAACGATGCTTGTTCACGTAGCATTGTTGCTTCATCCTGCCGAAAGCACTCAAAGCTCAGCGCTGTCATCCAGCCACGGGTGGACCGCTCTTCCTGGTGTCATCGGGGAGTGTGCTTAATGACCAGGAAGCCGCTGGGATGGAAGGCCATGATGTAATATTAACCAAAAACAGCAAAGACCCATAACCTCTCATTTTCTTTCTTTCCAGAGTGTCAAGGTGAAAGACCTCAAATCAGAAGTAGTAGAGTTTCCCCTACTATCACAGTAACAGCTTCAGCTGGTGTCAGTACCCCATGAGACCAACAGTGTTGACAGGGCCTTGCAGCCATGCCGGGTGGGAGAAACAAGTTAGGGCGGAGCTAGACAAGTCTGCCGCTGTACCCAGCAGGGAGCGGGCGCACACCCAAAGTCATGTGGCAGTGGGTTGTGTCTTACCAGTAGGAGGTCTTTGACTCGCAAGGAAGCCCCTCACCGTGAGGTTTCTTCAGTGGCTCAGGTGAAGATGTGAGTGTCCAGCCCAGCACACTCCCGGATGACACCAGGAGGAGCGACCCACCACAGCTGGATGACAGCGCTGAGCTTTGAGTGCTTTCGGCAGGATGAAGCAACAACGCTACGTAGACAAGCATCGTTGCGAGGTGGAGACGAGTCCCACGGGCAGGCTGAGACCAGAGGTATGTGGAAAAGACAGTTGACTTGACCCCAAATGCACCGTGAGTCCACTGTGTGGGACTGTTAGGAGCCTGGCGACACCTGCCTGCCTCAGCAGATACAGAAATCCTGGAGTAAGAAAGGTGAAGGGTCACCCTGGGCCTCTTATTTTGCTACGTGTAGTGTTGTTAATTTGTTTATGCTTAATCACGTCAGTGATACATAAATATCTTTTCATCAAAATGTAAATATTATATAGGGCCGGCCAAATAGCTCAGTGGATTAAAGCATCTGCAAGCAGGTGCAGGGGACAAGGGTTCAATCACCAGGCCTGCCATGCTGGCCCCACCCCTGGGGTATACTGAGATGGTGACTGAGACTGGGCGGGGTGGCACACACCTGTAATCCCAGCTCTTGGGAAGTTGTAAACAGGTGGATCACTATGAGTCTGATCTAGTAGTGAGACCCTGAACACCCTGTAGACCCTTCCCTAAAATACAAAAAAAAAAAAAAAAGTAAATATAGAGAAACCTAGAGCTCTCATTGGCCACTTCTTCTGATTCTAGTCTACCATGGGGAGGCAGCCTTGCCCAGCCTGCATGGGGCTCTGGGTCTAGTCTCCAGCACCACACACAGAAAGAGAAAGAGACAGAGACAGAGATTGTATAAAAAGCTAGTAGCAATAAATAGTGGCCTAGAATTAGAAGAGGTAGCCCAATGAGAGCTCTAGGTTTCTCTATAACAATTACAAGTTTGAGTTTTGTCTTTTAACTACATTGGGAAATCCTATAGAATATATCCACCCCCCATGAACACTTTTCCAAATGAACACAACCGGGTCTTAGTACCCAACCTTTATAGAACACATGCATCCTCCAGTGACATTTTTCAGCCATTGTTCACATAGGGAAAATGGATATGGTAAACGTTCCTCAGGCTCAAAGTGGTGCTCTAGACATCACGGTGCACAGGAAGAAGCCCCATTACACTTCACGTAGAGCCGACTGTGCAGCAGAACCATTACAGGCTGCAGCGACACAGCCCATAGTCCCAGCTACTTGGGAGACCGAGACAGGAGGATCACAAGTTGGAGCCCAGTTTAGACAGTTTAGCAAGACCTTACCTCAAATAATAAACAAAACACGCCAGAGCTGTAGCTCAGAAGAGCCCCAGGATTCTGTCCACAGTGCAGGCAGAGAAAAGCCTTGCTCCTGCAGACAGAGGGGTCATCCGTAGCAGCCACATTCATGGCTTGGTATCTAGAAAACATCGCACTGAGCACCTCACACTCCCGTAATTTGTTATTTACTTATAGGCATTTTGTTTAGTTACATTTTAGGAAATCGGCTGAGGGATTTAAGTTAACATATAATCAGTTATCTTTTTTTTTTTTCACTTGAAATAATGGAAAACAAGCCCCCAGTTAGCATTTTCCCACAGAAAACCTGATTTTCAGTAATAGATTGAAATAGGAAAATGTCTACCTATCAGCCAACAAAATGTGGCACAAAGAACGTGGCACCCACAGAGGTGTGAAACATAGAAAGGAGAGAGGTGCGGCTCATGCTGCAGTGCAGACACGTCCGGATAGCACTGCACTGAGTGCAAAAAGTTAGGGGTAGAAGAGTGCTGTACAGTTCCCTGCAATATTCAGATAGGCAAATTCATGAAGAGAACGGGGGAGGAGAGGTTATCTGTGGCTGCTGGGGGGCACTGGGAGGTTACTCGGGGGGCCAGAACTGCTGCCTGGCATGCTGAAAAACTTCTCAAAGTAGGCCGTGCAATGTTGTGAATACGATGGCTGCCCTTCAGTTGTACACTTAAATGGATACCATGGTAAGTTTATTGTATAAATTTTACTGCAATCAAAAGGAAAGACACAGTATTACAGTTTTAAGCTCTTTAGCAAACTTCTTACTTACACTGAGCCCTACAAACAGTGTAAATATGCACAGGGAGGCATTCATGGAGAATCTTCTTTTCCTCTTCTTAAACATATTCCTTGGGGAAAAAAAGGGGTAGAGATGTGTGCGTATATATGCAAATGGAAAACTTGTTACAAGCTTGCTTTTCTCGTTCAGCAATACTTGTAGTTGCCTGCTCTGTGTGAGGCCCACGATGCCCAGCCGGTCGAGCATGGATGGCCCTGAGCCTGCAGAGCCGTCCCTGCCCTCAACTCGGAGCTCGTAGGTGCTTCCTGCTGTGTGCACACTGCTGAGCCCTCTGCAGCCTTCTTCCATCCCCCAAGGCACAGGCGGAGTCTCCATCCGTCTGGCCTCCTATCAAACTGCAGGGCAGTCATGCTGGGGCCCTCTCCTGTCATTCTTAGACTTGGAGACACAGACTCAGGAGCATTCCTGGAATTACTGTTCATAAAAGTGGATCTCAGGACAAGTGTCTGTCCACAGCAATTAATCAAGCCACCCTCACGGTAGACTATAACACGACCATTGACAGTGTGATACAGGTTACAGAACTGACATGAAAAATGACCCACTGTACATTATTAAGTGTAAAATAAAGTTCTCAATATACATACAATTCCATTTTTATAAAAAAATAAAGTTGATTATGTTAACTACGGTTATTACATATGGTAGGATTGCAGGTGACCTTAATTTATTCTGATTTTTTTGTTTTTTGTTTTCTGTTTTGGTACGGGGGATTGAACTCAGGACCTGGCACTTGCCAGGCAGGAGCTTATACCGCTGAGCTCTCTCCCTGGCCTGACATTTTATTTTGCATATGGCAGTCTCCCAGTTTTGTAAGCTATAAATTGGAACCTCTAAAATCTCTGAGCCAAAGTAGACCTCTCCTCCGTTAAGTGGTGGGTGTCAGCACTGCGCCTGCGCACCAGAAAGCGACGAGGCGCGCACACTCCGCTGACTTCACGCGCACGTCACGCACACGTCACTCACTCAAGACGGCCCAAAGCTGCCCAGTTCTGGTACAGACCTGCTGATGCCACCCACAGGCAGTTTCGCATTCATGACTGATAGAAGAAAGCAAGACAGCTTGTTTGTTTGGTTGTTTGGTTGTTTTTAAGTCAGAGTTGCCATCCAATGCCAGCAATTGGAGCTATTTCGGGGTACAAACGCCACCTCACACCCTTCTCCTTCTTGAGAGTTTTGGCACTCCCTAAAGGCCGGGAGGGTGAGTGCCAAGTCTCAAGCCAGGGCTTCCTCCATTGCTGCATTTCATCCTTGAAACAACTAAAAAGGTTAGGAGTTACCCGTCCCACTTTGCGGATGAAAACACTGAGGATCTAGAGGTGAACAATCACTCTCAGCTGTGCAGTTAACGCATGAACTCAAACCCAAGTCGAGTGACTCCAGTGGCCGCGGCATTAGAGGCCAGAAAGTCGCACCAGAGAGTAACACTCGCTGCTGTTGCTAACTCCCCCGATCTGACACAGCTGCCACTCTCGTTTCCACGGAGGCGCTACTGCTCCCACCGACGCTGCCCTGAGCGCCACACAGGCCTGGAGATTCTGTGGTAAACAGGGCAGCTGTGGACCCCTCACAGAGCTGCCACTCCGCCTGGCAGCGCACTGAGAACGGCGCGGGGGCTCGAGCAGAGAGCGTTCGTCAGCTTGAGAACTAGCACAGGATCATCGGTGGTCCCAGCCGAGAAAGGCCCAGGAGAAGTGGGTCAGCATAAGTTCACAGGGACGTTTCTGGAAGGATTTTCCCCATGACTCTGTCCTCAGTTCTAACGCCTGTTTTTGTTCATGACCTGCAGGCTCAACAGACCATCAGGAGATCCGAGACTTGCTACCTGGCAAGGGCAAAACCAGGGCCTCATGGGCAGCGTGGCCAAAAGTAACATAAAGGAACTTGCGGGAAAGCCTCGCGCTCTGGGTTTCTTTCCCAAATCAACCGTCCCTTGGAGGGAACCGTGGTTTGCCAGAGGCTCAGAGGTGAGCTTGATGCTGTCCATGAAGCCAGCTAATCCTGGAAAAGCTAGGCCGTAGGCAAAGGAGCTCCAAGGTGGCCCAGGGTGGGCTGCGCGCCGGCCTCAGGCTCCCATGGCGTGCCGTGGCCCCGCGGAGCTGCAAGGATGTGCAGGGTGCTTATGCCATCACTCCCAGGGCTGAACACCTGGCCTGCCCTTCAGTGCCACAGCAGTCCCTGGGGAGGAAGGTGTCTGCATGGAGTGGCACTAGCAAGCTGCGGCAGAAGAAGACAGCTTCCGGCTGGCTTGGATGAAGGGTGAACAAGTGCAGGAAGGCACACCGCCTCGGTCACCTTTCGGCAGCACGCCCACAACTTCACAGAGGAGAACTGGCCTCGGGCACAGGCCTTCTGGGAGATTCGATCAGGCTGCGAGGTGGACATAGTGGGCACTAGAAGGAAAGCTGCTTGGCCTGGTGTCCTGGCCGCCAGGAAGCAGAGAGAAGCGAGCAGCCAGGGAGGCAGAGGCCGGCAACCACCTTGCCCAGCTGGGACCTGCCAAGAACGGGTTGGCTGTACTGCTGCCTGGCTTGGACCCCGCGGCTCCGGGCTGCCCCTCGCAGCCTAGTACAGGAAGAGGAGGACACCCGGCTGTCTTCTCCGAGGCAGGGGGAGGAACCAGCCTGTCACAGCAAGTCCCCCTTTTGCCTTCTGCACCAGCTCTCTGCACTCAGGGTATGTACACATGTGCACCCACCAGTACCCCATGCCTGTGCCTAGGTCCCATGTGCTCTGTGGGTGACATCAGGCCCGTGGGGGGACTCTGGAGAAAGTGCTGCTCAGCTCTTACCCACACTCTGATTTTTTCTCCTCCTCCCAAGGTCCCTCCCATGGGAAGCCCACTGTGGCAGCCCCTCCTAAACACCCAGGCTGGGCAGTAACCCTAAGGGAGCAGGGCCTGGAGAAAGTCCTTGTCCTACACTACAGCACCTTGTCCTCAGACCCTGAGCCCCAGGTCTCCCCCTCCCCCAGAGCCGCCTGTCATTATCCCCGGAAAGCGAAGCCAGCGTGTCATCATTAATGGGCTGAACAGCAGGGTCAGTGAGGCAAGGAGCGCGAATGCAACGATTATGGCGGTGCCTCCATCCCGGTGCCTTCGCTCCCAATCCATCTCCCCTCATCACAGGCGGCACTGAGCAGGCCCAGCCTTCATTACATTAATCAGGTTAATTTGAAGGTAGAGTCCACATTCTAATCAAAAGGCAGTCAACAGGGCTGGGGCACAGGGCAAGGAGAGAGCTGGACTCCCAGCTGCAGGGCTGCCCTACCCTGTCCAGGCCTGGGGCCTGGAGCCCCTCTACACCTTGAGTGGGAGCCAAGGCTCAGGCCCCAGAGCGACAGTCAGAGGCAAAGCAGAGTCTGGGTCCCTGTCACTTTGAGCAGAACACCCGCACCAGTGTCGCATGCTCTGCCCCTCTGCCCTGTGCTCGGCCAGACTGGCCCTGGCCATGGAGGACAGGACCGCCAGGCTGCAGGTGTGCTCTAGGGGTGATGCCCCGGCGTGAGGTGTGGGCCAGCACTGCAGCCCAGGAGCCCTGCAGGCCACCTCCTAAGGAGTGAAGCCTTAGGGAGGGCAAGAAGACTGTGGGAGAGAGAGAGGAGGCACAAGGCCAACGCTAGAACTCGGAGAACCCACCAAGAGGACGCCCAGGCCAGTAGAGCCATCCACTGCCCAATGCACGGGCACCCCGGCCCTGTCCTCACCCTCTGGGCACCTCGCTCCCATCTGCAGCTGCGCATGCCACCACACGATGGGGGTCCACTTGCCTCCCCAAACCTTCCCGCACCAGGTCTCCCACCCTGTACAGATGGCATTGCACTAAGCCGCTGCTGTCATGCAAAGGATATCATGGAACCACTGGGGCCCTGTCCCAGATTCACCTTGCTTCACTTTCTCAAACTCCTCCTTGTCTGGCCCAAGTTAGAAACCTTAGAAGTTGTTGAGTGGAAAAAGAAAAAAAAAAAAAAAAAAAAAAAAGAAGTTGTTGAGAGTTCCCTTTACTCTTTTTCTTGTTGCTACAATCACAACCACCACCAACCTAGTGGCTTAAACCACACCGATTTATTCTCTCATCTGTGGAAGTCAGAAGTCTTGAATGGGCATCTCACTCGAGCCTGGAAGTCAGTGATGCTGTCCTTCTGGGGGTCAGGGGAAAGCCCACTCCCTCGCCCTTTCTGACTTCTAGTAGGCACCTGCCTCCCTAGCTCAGGGCCCTTTGTACGCCTCAGCCTGACCTTCCCACTGCCTCCCTTGGCACGAGGGCTCTCATTGGATACAGTTAGACTCACCATAAAGCACCTAGAGCTGGCGTTTCCTCAGGGGCCCCAGGCTCCAGGAGTCAGAGCTGGTAACTTCTGCCTCCTGCTCCCCCCCACCATGAACTGCCTGCCCCAAGCCTGATCTCAAGCTCAGATTTCAGAGAAAACCAGACCGGACAGAATGACACATCTGGTAGAGTCAGCATCCTCACTAAAGACACTCAAAGCACTCACCACACTCTAGACCCTGTCCACTGGACACCCCTAACGTGGATATCACATAGCAAACCCCAAACATAGTGCTCTGAGAGCCAAACTCAGCCTCTTTGAGAAGCTCTCGTTCCTCACTTTCCCAGTCTTCCAGTTTTGTCTGATTTTTCACCTTTCCTGTTTCTCTTTTTTCCTCTAGGCTCACACACATGAGTGATCTCCAGGCGTCTGCCCTTGACCTCCTTTCTCTCAATCTCCATGTACTCCCTGGTGCTTCCTCAGCTCCTGCAGCGTGCTTTCCCTCCTCCACATTGGCAGCCCCCATTTTCTCCAGGCTAGTATTCTCTGCAGAGGTCTCCCCACATTCAGCTGCAAGTTCACACCCCAACCACACTAGCTGGAAGTGTTCAAGACCACATGTCCAAGACCAGGGGGCAAGGAGCCGCCTGCCACAGTCAGAGCCCTCGCTCCTCCCGCTGGCCCTCCCACCTGCAAGCCCTCTCATTCTGCCTGGCCCAGCCCCTGTCCCCAAGACCCTTTGAATCTCTCAAGCCACACTTGCAAGGCCCCCCTTGGCGCTGGTCTTGTTTCTCCACCTGCAACCAGAGCAGAATCTCTACTGCACAGGGCCGAAGGTTATTTCCTCTGAAAACCCCACCGGGGATGTCCATGACCAGAGTCCCCTCCACACTGGGGGTTGGGCTCCTGGGCACCCCCAGCTTCCTCCTCTGCTCTGTGTACTGTTTGATGTAGTTGCAGTGTCCTTCCTACACCTCAACCTCAGCAAATAGTTCTATCCTTGGAAACTGCCCTCCTTTTGGGACACTGTCAAAGAAACCCACGCAGCCTGTGCCACGGCCAACACTAGGTTCAGCCTGTCTCCCCTGCGAGACACTGAGTTCCGAAGCAGGGCTGGCATCTCAGTCATCTTTGCCCGCACAGCCCCAAGCTGGCACTGAACAGGAGCTCATCAGCGCATCCTCACAGAGGACCTGGAAGTGCACCTGCAGCTGCCCCACCCTTGCCTACTCAGCGACACGCACCGTCACTGGGTTCATGATTACGTGGCAAAGACAGTCATCCTCATTCGCATCGCCATTCCAACATAAGCAGTGTGTTGACGGTCACTCACGTGTCTCCAGCGCCACTCACCTGAAGCCACATATGGCATTCACCCGCATCCCACCTCAGGCAACAGATTCACTCCACCACACTCATGCAAACATGCCTGGTCACAAGCCCACGCGGCCCAACACACAAGCCACGCAGCCACACAGCCACAGAGCCAGGCGCACAGCTCCCCACACCTCGAGGGCACACTTCATCTCCAATTGTGAGCAAATGCTGTTGGTTTTCATTAATCTGCAGGCTCTGTGTTCGCCAGTCTCGCGGGCTCCCACTCCCTGCGCCCGCTCTTCTGCTCCGAGGCAGGTGAGCGCATCAATTTTCTCCTCGTCTGTGGCAGTTAAATTAAATGGAATCGGCCTGATTGCCGAAAATCAAAGGGAAGGCTGATAAAGCAATTAAATCCCTCTAATTCCTCGTCCTGAAAGGTGCAGCCGCTCTGAAGCTAATTAACTTCATAATGAAAATCCTTCTTCACCCTTTTAGGCTCTTCTCCCTGGGTCTCCTTCTGGGGTGACTCTAGCTACTGAGGAAGTGCTGGGTCAGCAGCCCTGGGAGCCAGGGCCCCGAAGAGGCCTTGGGGCCCTCTGCTCTCTTCCTCAGCCCCGCCCCACTCGCCTGCCCCAAACACCCTGCTCCCTCTGCAGACACCCCCAGTTGCCTGTTGAGCATTTCTGACACCCACCCAGGACTGCCCTACACCCCACCTTCTCCCAGCAGCCCCACCACAGCACCCACCTGTACCACAGGCGCCCAGCTCCTCCAGTGCATAGGGCCCTCAGCCGAGGCCTTGCCTCCACACCAGCTCCTCCAGTGCACCGCCGGGTACATTCCCCAGACTGTTCAAGGCACTAGAGCTACTAGGAAAGCAAAACCCCAGCCTGCCCTAAAGGATTTCCTAATCTAGATGTAGCGACAGTTGAGCAAAAAGACAGTATGAGTTAATACAGCCTTCTTAAAAGAGTATCTGTAGCTGGGGATAGCGGTGCATGCCTATAATACCAATTCTTTGAGAGGCTGAGGCAGGAATATCTCGTTTGAAGCCAGCCTGGGCAACTTATCAAGACCATCTCAAAATAAAATTAAAAGGGCTGGAGATATAGCTCAGTGCTCCCTCCTGGGTTTGAGTCCCAGTACTGGGCAGGGGAGGGGGCTGTCTTAGTCTGTCTATGACAAAACATCATAAACTGGGTGTTTATAAAAATAGAAATCAATTTTGCTAGGAGTGGTGGCATGCTTCCATAGTCCCAGCACTCAGGAGGCTGAAGGATTATAGTGAGTTTGAGGCCAGCCTGGGCTATACAGCAAGGCGTTATCTCAAAATAAGAAATGAAGAAGAGAGGGGAGGGGGGGAGGGAAAGAAACAGACAGACAGACAGAGAAAGACAGAGACAAAGAAAGAGAGAGATCAAATTTCCCAGTTAGGGAGCCTGGGTGTCCGAGATCAAGGCACCAGCAGCTTTGGGGTCTGGTGAGGGCCTGCTTTCTCAAACATGGCGCCCCTTGCTAGCTCTGGAGGCCCTTGGTATTCTGGGGATTTTTTTCTTTTCTTTTTTTCTTTTTTGAGACAGGTCTCCCTATACAGTTCAGACTGGCCTTGAGCTCACTTTGTGCCCAGGCTGGTCTCAAACACACAATGATCCTCTTGCCTCAGCCTCCTGAGTGCTGGGATTCCAGATGTGTGCCACCATACGCGGCTGGCGTCTGGGTCCCTTTAATAAGTGAACTGACCCCTTTCCTGAGGGCCTCCCAGAAGCCCCAGCTCCTATCGCCCACACCTTGAGGATTTCGGCGTGGATTTAGGGGATGTGAAACTTCAGACTCCAGAAAAAGCCCTTGCAGGACCCCCGAGGTCTCCAGAAGGGCAGGAGAGACTCCTCGACCATTGAAGCATAGCAGGTGGGCTGGCTGGGAGGGCAAGGGCAGGAGGTGTCCAAGAGCCAGGGCTGGGGAGTGGGGTAGTCGCACCCTGCAGCACTTTGGAGACCCAGGCAAGAAGGCCCGGCTTCCTTCCAAGGACATGGAGTCGAAGCAGGATCTGCACCTGGGCAGAAAGGGTGCTTGCTGGGCTGCCCTTGCACTCCCCATTCAGGGGAGCAGTTCTGACACAGGCAGGAGCACAGCCACTGGGAGCCTTCCAGGAGAGGCCCAGACACCCGGAAGACCCTGCAGGAACAAGACTGCCCTCTGGCCTCACCCCCCCACCTCACCCTCAACACAGGCCCAGCCTTCCTGCTGCCACCCAGGGCTGCTCCTCTCCACTCCATTTGGCAGCCAGCACCACAGCGTCACTTCTGACCAGCCCAGACGCTGGGCTCATGTGGCGCCTCCCTCCGGTGTGGTCCCCACGCCCGCCCAGCTCCCCTGCAGCCCTTGCGCCTCGCTTTCCCTCCACACTGGCCGCCCCTCACTGTTCCAGAACATCCTAGCTGGTCTCTGCCCCACACTGCAGCCCCCAACTCGACCTCCAAAGTACCTGTCGTAAAGCAGGAAACACATTTGCACCCCTCATTGCTTACTGCACTTGGGGGCCCCCCAGGGCTTCTCAGCAGAGGCCACAGGTCTGGGCTTTGGCCATGGCAGTGTCTTTCAGCAGCAAACACCTGAGCCCAGGCCAGGGCCCTGCCTTGGCCTGCAAAGCTCTCTGAACCCCACCCCACCCAGCTGACTGCTCACCCTACTTTCATTCCGGAGACTGGGATCTCTCAGGACTCCCTGCAATTTTCTTGATGAATTCTGTGTGGTTTTCTGTTTTGTTTTCCTTCGAGCTTTGCAGTGCTTTCTAAGCACTCTGCACGGAGCAAGCATTATTTTATTTTACTTTTTTGGGGGCAGGGAGGGGAACAAGGTCTCACTATGTAATTCAGGCAAGGCTGGACTTACTATGTAGCACAAGTTGACCTCAAACTCATGGCGATCCTCCTGCCTCAGCCCCCTGAGTGCTGGGGTTACAGGTGTGCATACCTTCCCCCACTTAGCACTAGTATTAACTTTGGTATTAGAAAAACAAGATGTTTTTATTTAGTGCACCACCCAGACGTGACTTTCTCCCTAATGCTTCTCCCCAGGCTCTCATACTCCCTCTGCTCCCTCAGAATTTAGCCCCCTTTGGGCCACACTGGCCCTTTTCTCACTGCTGAAGACCAGCCTCCTTCCTGCTCACACGCCTGTCTCCCCTGCACAGTGAGGCCCTGGAGGACCAGGGTCAGCAAGCAGCGACCCCCCTCCCCGGCTAGCATGGCGTTTGCCCATCAGCCACTCCCTGAGATTCCCGACGGCACAACTGATTGAGTGACCGACCAGGTGACCTGGCTGTCAGGTGCTGGAGGGCACGCACCTTTCCATGTGTGGAGCCCTTTCACTCCCAGCCCCCCATCTTGCTGCTACGTGAGGGAAGGGCCACCCAAGGTGCCTGTGCCCAATGCCAGCACTCACCCAACCTGTCAGACTCTCATGGTGTGGTCCCAAGAACAGGAAGGGACAGCAGAGGGGGGAACAGACATGCAGAGGCAGGGCAGACAAGGTGGGCCGCAGGAGCGAGGCCCACGCACTGCCCGCCAGCCCCAGCATCCCAGGGGGGCGGGGGGCAGGGAGCGGGCTTCCATCCTGAGGCCAGCAGCCACCTTGGGACCCAGTGGGCGATGCCAGTGGCGGGGGGAGGGGAGGCTGTGCCAGGAGTGAGGGGTACTGATTTGGGCCCAGATTTGCTATTTGTGAGGCTGGCACAGCTCTGAGGCTGGGGGCGCACAGGGTGAACTGCAGAAAAGGAGGGCATCTCTGTGGGGTGCCTGGCGACCACAGCCCTGTGGCCTCAGACCCAAGAAGGTATAGCGCAGGGGTGGGCTTCATTCAAAAAGTGTACAGTCACACACACACACACACACACACACCCCATTTCCGCCCTGTCTTCACACCTAGAATAAACCTCTGTGAGACACCTGCACACCCATGCCCAGCAACACCACGTGACCTCCTACTGTGTGCACCACTACTCATCCAGAGCACTCGAATGCTCAGCCAGTGCCTCATAACCCTCAGCCCGCTGAGCCCATTGGATACTCCAGATTGTGGTCCAAGTCCCAAACTTAGGTTCACACCATCACACATCCAGGTCGCCCTTCCCTCTGACCTGTGACATGCGACCTGTCCCAGAGAGGACACTGGTCACACACTGCCATCAAAATCCACAGCACTTATTCACATCTGTCCCTGTTGCTCAGAGTAGAAGCTGGAGAAAGCTGCACGGCGTCTCCAGAACGCCTCCTCCGGGCGCAGGCTCCTGCACAAGCACACACATTATTAAGTTCAGCGGAAGCACAGGGATTGGTGGCCACAGAGGCCTGGGAGGGTCTTGGTTTTGAAGAGAGCAGAAGACAGCTTCAGGATCCTGGGAGGCACAGACAGAACTGTTGCCCCAGCCCCCCCAGCCCAAGGGCCAGCCTGATGGCGCCGGCCAACGTGTGCCCTGCCGGCAGTGCTCCAGAGGTCTGGGTCCTGCCAGGGTCTGGTCCCTCAGTCCCAGCAGCCACCCCTCCCACACTTCAACTTCCATCTGCAGCACCCCCCCCCAGCCGACCCCATCCCCGCCCCCAGCCTTGGTGATAAAAGAGCCAGATTGGAGCGGGTGCCACGCAGCTTCATTCCCCACCATATGGGCCCAAAAGCCAAATCGTCAGCTAAGCGATTAAATCAAGTATGTCGAACAAAATGTTATGAACTGACATTATGGGTATATAATTTTATGCCATTTGTTGCCATCTGTTTATCTAAACAGCCTCCGTTCCACACAGACACACAGACGCACACCTTCCCGCCTGCCCTCCACCCACAGGACCCCCACCCAGCCAGGGCCACAGGTCAGGGGTGAGAAGATGTGCCCAGGAGCCAAAGAGCAAGGGCTTCTGGGGTCCTTGGGAATCCAAAGGAATGGCGAACTGAGAGTCCCAGGGGCTGAGGAGCGGACTGCGGGGGGCGGGAGGTGGACGGCTGCGCAGGCAGGTCGTGGACCAGAGCCAGGGGCCTCCTTGGCAAGCCTCCAGCCTGGCGCGTGGCGCGTGCGTGCCTGTGTGCCACGGGGCTGGGCGCGGATGTTGCTGTCCCTCGGCCCCACCGCTCAGGGCCCGAGGCTCTGGGCAGACTTTCCCACCTCCCTGGGCACGAGGCCACAGGGCGGGGCCCCCACCGAGCCTAGGGGCTGGGGACACCAAGTCCCTGAGCCCCAGAAGCTTCGTCTGCAATGGCTCTGGGTGGTCACTGGGCCTAGTGCGCTGGCTCAGTTGTCCCGCTGCTCCTGCGTCCCGCTGCACAGGTGCGCTTCGCCTGGGCCCGCCTCTCTCTCTCTCTCTTTCTCTCACCCCCCCTCGCCACCGTGTCTGCTGATCTCACCTCGGTCACTGTCTGCACCCTCTCTGCCTGTGGCTCTCTCTGCCCTCTGACTCTCCTGCGCAGAGGCCCAGGCCTGGGCCGTCCTCTTGGAGCAGGTTCTCCACAGATGGTACAGCTCCAAGTCGGGGTGAGGAGCTGCCCAGGAAAGGGCGCGAGGGCGGGCAGCAGGTTGGCCTGGCCCTGTTCCAGGAAGGCGCAGTGGGCTCCTCCACCAAGCTGGCCCACAGGAGGCGAGGCGGAAGACCTGCAGAAGGGCGGTGGGGAAGAGGCGCAGCTGCTCCCCGATACTCACTATGCACCCCACCTGCCACACACCCTCCCCACGTCCCAAACGCCGTGCTCCCACTTCCAGGGCACCTCACACCTTCCCACCAGGGACCCAGGGAGCCCAGCCCAGCCCAGGCCTCGGCACCGCTGCCGCCTCCCGCGGGTGCCAGTGTGCCCGGGCCGGGCTTGAGAGCCCGAGCTGCGGAGGAGACAGTGTGCAGCAACAGAAACCCAGCGGAGGCGCAGAGACAGGGTGAGGGGGCGAGGAGCAGAGACGCAGAAGCGGCCGCAGAAGAGAGACAAAGAAGACGCAGGGCGTGGGAAAGCGGGGCAGCAGCGCGCGGGCGGCCGCAGGGTGCGCTGCGGGCGGCGGGGCGGCGGCGGGCGGGGCGCCGGGGCTCTGGAGCCGGGCAGGCGGGTGGTGGCAGCGGCTGAAGCTGAAAAGCTCATTTTGCTAGTAATTTACTCTCCTGCTTTTGGGCCGCTCCGCCTGCCGCTGCTGCCCGCCCGGGCTGCCTGTTCCAATATTAGATATAAACAAGTAAACTGTGTAATGGATCACATTAAGCAGGCCTTGCGTCTTGAGGCAGGATTTAATTTGCATGGCAGATTAGCTTGTCTTCCCAGCAAGGCACCCCGGGGCACCCCAAGCTGTAATAGGATCCCGCCTCTTAGAGCCCATTAAGGCAATTGAGAGGCCTCCTAATCTCCCTCCCCGCCCTGCGCCAGAATCCCCCCTGCTGGACTGGGAGGGGCTTGCGACCGCTGGACCCCACCCTCTGACCCTGGGTGGAGCCCCATCTCGAGACCCAGCTCGCCCCTAAACCAGCAGCCCCAAAAGGCTGCCTTCTTTCCTGCTCTCCCCTAGGCATCGAACCAGAGGTTTCCCCCTGCACTCTCAACTCTGTCTGAACCCGAGAGGTCTTCAACCTGCTTCCCCCTCCCACACTCAAGGCGGTGCTCCCAGCCCCTTCTTTCTCTCTTGCTCACACAGGCTCCCCCAAACCTTGCACCAGCCAGCAGGCCGCTTAGCTGAGGCCCAGGGCTAGAGTGGGTCCCGGGAGCCCTCCAGCTTTCCGTGGAGGGAGCTCCCCTACACTGCGCGAGTCTCCTCTGGCCACCTGGAGGGCACTGCTCAGGCTGCAGTCTGGTTTCAGGGTGGGCGGGAGTGAGCGCCAGGATGACCTGTGGGGGCGGCTTGTAAGCTACACATGTATGAAGACATTCATCTTCAGGGGAGCAGTTTTAAATTAATCCACGCTGAATGTAAGGAAACTGAGATTCAGATGGGAGAAATGACTCCATATCTAACAACTTGGCAACTGGAGGGATAGCTCAGTGGCCTAAGCACCTGCCTGGGAAGAATAAGGTCCCTGCCAGCAGCAAGTCAGGGACCCACCCAGGCTGACCGCCTAATCTACCATGGCATCGGTGCCCTGGGGTCCAAAGAGGAACAGGGCTGTCTGGGGCTAGGGGCCAGCTCAGATCCACATCATGGTCGGCCCAGGGCTCTGTCCACCCTGCCCCTGCCCACAGCCTGGGGCTCAGATCCCAGGCCATGGCCCTGCCCCTCAACAGACCCCCTGTATGCTTGTGACAAGGACAAGAGCTGAGGCTGGTAGCATCTGGCTAGAGTGGCTAGGGTTAGACTTGTCCAGTCTATGGGGACTCACAGCTGGGTTCCCTTGGGAGTCAGGTGTTGAGACCCGAGCTACCCTGGGCTGGGCCTGCCTGGGGAGGAGGCTGCTGGGGCCCCCTGGGTGGGACACAGCCAGGCGGGTGGTAAAGAGTTGTTCAGCCTGCTTGGCTCACAAAGGGCCCTTGTTGTGGTGATGGGGCTCCCCTAGCAGCTTTATTTGCTGTCAGTGGCTTTTATTAAAGTCTCCAGTTTCAGACCCTCCAACCTCCCGCCATTGTTCTGGCTCCCCTGGGCCCTGCCCCCAGCACCGGCTAGGTGAACTCCAAAGGGCCCCCTGCCCTGTCTCCCGGGACCCAGGTCGCCCTCAGCTTTCCACCTCCTCCTCCCAGCCCCAGGGCAGTGGCTATGCATGCAGAGGGCCTACTTCAGGCTTGGCCCCCAACACCCAAAGGAGCCCTAATCTCCCAGATGTTGCAGCTGCTGCTGGGGCAGGGCAAGGCAGCCTGGGCAGGAGTCAGAGTGGCACACATACCCGTGTACCTGCACGGGTCCAGAGAGATGTGCACAAATGTTCCTTGAGCCCACGTCGGACAGAGGCCACTGCAATGAACCCGTGTGGTTTGATTCCATAAACATTCAGGGACACCTTGCACTGCTGGAAGCAGCACTGGAGGTCGGGTGAGCCCTCTCCCTGGGCAGGAGCAGGGCTTGCCATGGAGGAAGCCGGGGGCAAGCTGGGCTGAGACCTCTGCCACACTGAACATCAGCAGGGGTGTGGACCTCACTTGGCTCACATCTAGACCCCACAGGGAGCCCCAGGGCCTAAGCTCGCAGCCCTTTCTGGGGGAGAGTGCCAGGATAAGGAGTGAAAGCCCCAGGCCAGGCTCTGAGGGTAACCCCAGAGCAGAAGTTTGGAGTGCATGGTCCCAGACAACCCTCACTGAGCCAGGAAAAGAGGAAAACAGAAGAAAGCTGGAGCTGCAGAGGGCGCTGAGGAAGCTGGGGCCTGGCCTAGGGCCCTGATGAGGTCCTCTGTCTCTGCACACACACCCATGGAGGAAGCGGGCCGAGGCGGCTCTCCCTCCCAGCTCCCTGCCTACGCGAGATCTGAGGCAGGCATAGGCCATGACCTATGACTGTCTCTGTGCCATAGGGCACGGGGCATCTGCACATGTACATACATGTATGCGCGTGCACACTGTATGTGAGAGGGTGCAGGAGGAGGGGGAGCATGTGTGATGACTGTTGGAATCAGGCAGGGA
>PVKN010004815.1:17873-32452 GCA_004027915.1 Capromys pilorides
GGGGGGGGTGTCAGGGGCCCGCAGACCTCCCTGGGGCCTTCCTAGCTCCTGGCTTGGCCTCTGCCAGGCCAGTTGGGGCGCGCCTGTGTGTGATGGTGTGCGGGTGAAAAATGGAAATGCTAATAAGTGGTGGTTAAGTTGTCTTGCAAAAATGTTAAATGATAAATTGGATAACGTTATTGTTGAAATGAAATATGTAAAATAAATGAGTTATTTATTTCTAATAAATATTTTGTTTGCGATATATTTGTAGGGGTGTTAATTATTTTCCCCCTCAATCGGGGCAACATATAAATCCTAATAAAGTGTAGGCTGTGGTGACAGCGGCAGTTGGCTCCGCCGGGCTGGAGAGCCTCCGTGGCTGTCACCGCGACTGCTCATCCCAACCCTCTACCTCCATGTGTGTCCTGCCTTCTACAAAAAGATGAAGAGGAAGAGAGGGAAGGAGGGACGAGAAGGAAAGAAGGAAAAGGGAAAGCAAGTCAGGAAACAAAACAAGCAAGTGAGTCTCCATGACAAGACATGGACCAGCCTTAAGCCAGGCCTTGCTCCTGGGCTCCTGCGCAGCCCCTGAATGTGTCCAAACCTTCCTCCTCCTCCTTCTTTCAGGCGAAGCCTTGCTCTCTGGCCCTATCTTTTCCTCTGCCTCTTTCCCTCCAGCCCTACTGTGCAGCTCCTGTGGGACTGTCCTGGTTGCTCCACCCTCAGGGTCCATCTGACCAGAAACTGGGCTGGCTGGCCTGCCCCAGGCTGGAGGCAGGAACACTCTCCTCCAGACCGGCTGCCTCCCTCAGGCTGTTCTCTCCCCGTGGGCCATGAAACTGCTGAGGCAGCAAGGCCTGGTGGGCAGAGAAGGCAGAGCCACTCTGTTCCTGCCCCCAGGCACCACCCAGCGCTTCCTCGGGCGCTCACTACCTCCTCACCCTGTGGGGGTCTCACTGCTCCACATCTCTCAGGGTGGAGGCCAGGGTGGGAGGTTGAACAGACTCAGACATTCCCGAGGCTTCTTTAGAGTTGAGTGGGGAAGCCATGTGTCCTGGGCTGGGCCCTCCAGTCTTCCAGAGAGCTTTT
Source organism: Capromys pilorides (assembly GCA_004027915.1). NCBI lineage: Eukaryota > Metazoa > Chordata > Mammalia > Rodentia > Capromyidae > Capromys > Capromys pilorides. Next base: position 18,945 of record PVKN010004815.1, read on the forward strand.
TTACCTTCATCCGTTGGCTAGCGCCCATGTGTGTCATTGTAGCCGCCTCTCCCTTCCCTGCAGGAGTGAAGTGACCCGTGTGTGTGTGTGTGTGTGTGTGTGTGTGTGTGTGTGTGTGTGCAACAGGAACAACAGGTCAGCTATAAGACCTTCAGCATGGGGCCAAGAGGAGGCAACTGACAAGGAAAACCAACAGACACACGGCACGGGCTACATTGGGGATGGCCACGGAGCCTCACAGACCCACGCACATGTGTACACTGCGCATGTGAAGCCCCGATCCACAAAGACCAGGGCCACGCAACTGCACTTTTGGGTCCAGGAGCTGTGAGGAAGAGTGACCAGACAAAAAGTAACAAGAAATCATTGCTCATGGGTGAGACTTTGATTAGGTGGAGGGAGGGGCAACAACATTGGGGGGAGGGCGCCCCCTGCTGGACAGAACGGTTGTAATTGCCCCCATCCCATCCTGCGCTCATCCACCCGTGGACCGGCTCCTACCAAGACACTGGTACCCTACTCTAGCCCAGTCCAGCCAGGCCATAGAACTCTGAGTTCTTTTCTAAACATGTAAAATCTTTGATCATCATTTGTTTAAGCTGTATAAATAACCCAGCAGATTTTAATAGGGTTTTTCTCCAAATCGGCAATAAAGCATGAAATGTAATATTTTCACCATGAGTAGCTGGGAAATTAGTCACCTCTGTTCGTGGCTCTCTGCCGGCTGGAGCCCCCACTCTGTCTGGTCACTCCCTTCCCTCCACTGCAGTCCCCTCTGGGCTCTTCTAACGCTGCCCCACAACCCCTGCCTTCTTATGTAATAGGGAAAATTCAGCAGCCTCTCTTGGATAGTGAAGATCCAGGTGCCCTGGGCCTGCTCCCCAGCCCTCATCCAAGATCAGGGCCTCTGGGTCCCAGCCCCATCACCACCTCTGGGGCAGCTCGGCAGGAGTCTGGGACGAATGATGGGTTTAGGGATAGATTTGGGGACAGAGGTGAGGTCATTCACCACTTCCCCCACCTGCCCAAAGTTCTCCAAAACATGCCCACTCCCCAGGCTGTTACACACCCAACCCAGACCCTACTCCAGGAGGCTGGGCCTTTGCCTAGCCTTCTACAAACTGCCCACCAGACTGGGGACAGATGATATGGAATCTGAGAGTGACCACTGTTGGAGACCAGCAGAAGTCAAGACAGTGGAATCAAAGAGGGCATGAACCACTGCAAAGGGGAGCTTCGGGGGGAGCCCAGGGGCAGAGGCGCACAGGTCCGTGGCTGAGGAAGCAACTGTCCAAACATGAGACTCAGTCTTTCCTCCAAGTGGCCGTGAGCCCTCCCTGCAAGAGCAGCAACTCAGAAACTGCGGCCTAAGCCTCAGCACCAGCAGCAGCAGGGCCCCCCAGCCATGCAGCCAGATCAGCTAAAACCCCAAGGCTCAGCCCCAAAGCTGGGCATGGGCTATGGGGGAGGGGGTGCATCCACGTGCTGCAGGCTGAGCAGGGCCCCTTCCCTTTCTGCCCCCTGCCCCTGGCCCTCGATGAATAAAACTCAGGGGGTGGGGGAACTATTCATGGGACTGGAGAATGTGTGAGCTGCTACTAGCCCCTTCTCATTAGGGGACCCTGTCAGGTGGCGCTCATTAACTTCAAGTTGCCCCTTGTTTTAAAAGTCCAGGGAGGGGGGCAGGGTGGAGGGGCACATTGTCTGGCTGCTGCCCCAGAGAGATTAGGCGCCCAGGAGGAGGAGGCAGGCAAAGGCTCTTTAATTAGTTACTTTCAAAGGTTCCCTGTCTCCTTTCTCTGGGTCCGCCTTACCCCCGGCTGGGCCCAGCTTCGAGGGGGGCGGTCTTTTCTGCTTGGCAGAGCTGCCTGGTCACTAGGCTTAAATCCGAAGCCTTTGTTCCCACCAGGACAATGGGCCCAGGCATGGGCCATGGAGGACACAGAAGCAACAGGCCTTGTCCTGTGAGGCCTGGAACCAGCCGAGGTGGGCACATACTGGTCAAGCACAGCCAGGAGCCCCAGCAGAGGCCTGGGTGTCCTGGGCCTGCTCTACGCTGAAAGGAAGAGGACCGGGCACTGGCTTCTGGTGGCGCCTAATCCCTGGGCTCCCCCCAGAAGTTCCCCTTTGCAGTGGCTCATGCCCTCTTTGATTCCACTGTCCTGACTTCTGCTGGTCTCCAACAGTGGTCACTCCCAGACACACACATCTACCTCAAGACCAAGTCTGGAAGCAGGAAAACGAAGGGCAGTCTGTCTCAGGGAGGCTGGCAGGGGCTACCCAGAAGCTGGCTTGAGGACAGAGGTCCTCTTCCCTTCTATTGGGAAGGGCGGCTTATAAATCAGGCAGATCTGAGTCACAAACCAGTGATTCCTCTCTCCTTTGGCCTCCATTGTCCTGTCTTTGAAATGGGGAAATAGTGCCTGCCTCTGGTGGTCTCTAATAAGCCCCTGACATCCCCCACACTCCCACACCCTGGTGTAGTCCTGTAGCCAGAGTCTGACAGCATATTTCCCAGGGCTAAGAAACAGCTATACAGGACCAGCTCTGCGCTGGCTTCCGGTGGCCTCCATCCACAAAGCGATGGGATACATGTATGGGAGAGATGAGGGAAGCAGTGAGTGTACACCCACCAGCAAGGAGGAAGGAGGCTGTCACACGAGGGCCAATGAGATCCAGGGGGGACATGGAGAAAGGGAGAGTGAGCCCACCCACCCCGTGGCCTCAGACGGGATGAGAAGCCAGATTGCAGGGAGCCGTGGTTGGCCTGGGTCAGCAGATTAATGTACTAACAAAGTTTCAGTGGGCATGGTGGGTTGGGGGGCCCGGGGCGTCCATGTGGAAAGGCACATGACTAGGGATTGATCAGGCTGCAGATGAGGCAGAGAAAGCTCCCCAGGAGACGGAGGAGGTAGGAACCGCCAACACCAATTACTCCAGGCCCCTCTGGCCTCCTGGTCCCTCCCCCAGGGAGCAGAGAGGGGCTGTGACCTCTCTAAGGGTGGAAGCCCTCCCTGGTGCACAAGGCGACACCACTCACATAGACGGTGACACCCTGGGGACAAAAGGAAAGATCCATTTGTGAGCTTGGTGGGCCCTGTGGTGCTACAAACTTTGGTTGGCATGGTCTCTTCTCACGGGGAGAGTGGACTCCTCATTGGTGTCCTCACATCACCGAACATAGGCGCCACACACAAAACCAGTGGCCCCTGAGAGGCTGAGGAAGCTGCTGGGACAGCAGGCTCCTAAGAGTTCTTTATTCTGTTTCAGCCTTGAGTTTTGCCTCTACCAATTTGCTAGTTTGGGCTCAATCCTAAATCCCAGCCAGAGCCCTGGATTATAATTCATCTCATTAATTCATAATAAATCCATGAAGTTACTTGACAACTTATCAACCTCCAGTTAAAGGGAGTATACCCCACACTTGGAAAGCCCACCCTTCCAGGAATAATTGGTGACACATAGGTTCCTTTTAACAGCCTGTGATATTTGTTGAATGAATAAGTGTGGCAGATCGGAAGGCCCTTTCAGTTTAAAGAATTCACAAAGGATACCAAAGAACCAGATCAAAGGCCAGGCAAACATCCCTCACAGGACCCAGGGAATCCTGGGGCTAACAATGGACAGTTTAGGGTGATCACGGTAAGATAAGGGCCCTTCAGACCTGGAAGCTGGCCCAGCGGCCGCCGACTGCGCTTGGGCTCTGGTGCGGCTGGCTGCTGGAAGGGGCTGCGGGGCAGTGTGCGCAAGGGCCGCTCCTTTCCAAGCGCGGGAGGAAGCTGCTCTCCGGGCCCTGGGTTGCTCTCGTGTTTGGTGCCATATGTTGGATGGTGTTATTATAGTTATTAGCAATCATGGTTTATCATAAAATTGCTTTTCCTTTAAATATGTGAGTAAAAAGCACGGGCTATTCTTACCATGAGTTCTACCTAGTTCATTCCTCTAGGAAACCACTTCCCGTTTCGCGGCAACGTGGGCTGGAAGCCCCGAAGACTCCCAGGAGGCCTTGTTCCCAAGCTGAGCCTCTGTCTCTGGGCTGCTGCCATGCACCCAGCCCCGTGTCTGTCCCACCAGGAGGTCAGGCCCGGGAGGGCTGCAGGGCCAGCAGCCTCCTCAGGGTCTTCACCTGACCCCATCCTCCAGCCTAACCAATATGCTCATGGAGCTTCCGACCCAAGGACGGCCCCTGCCCCTGCCCCCACCTGCACCCTATGCCCCCCCCCACAATGTCTATGGGGAGACTGTCTCCTCTTGAGACCCGCAAGCTTTTGTCAGTGTTATGTGAGCCGCAAGTGACAAGGGCCCTGAAATCCAACTCGACCAAACTCATAAAAGGGGTCACTGTCTCTTTAATTAAAGTCCCCTGTTTGGAGGTTAAAGACAAACCCGTTTGAAGGTGCAGGTGTGTGGGGGGGCAGGGAGCAGGGTAGAACAGGCCAGGAGGGAAACAGAATTCTATCCTGGGAGGGGAGCAAGGGGAGGCTGGTGGGGGTCTTGAGGGTCCCTAGCCTGTGGGAAGCAGGCCTCCCCAGCCTGCCCGAGCCCTGCCCACCCAACCCTATGGCCTACTGGCCACTGGTCCTGCCCACTGCCCAGGTCCCACTCACACCCTAAAGGCCTCCGTTTGGTGAGGGTCCAGGGCCTCCTCTCATCTCCACACAGAAGCAACTTCATCACAGTTTAACATAAAAAGATCAGTGGGTATCGACCCACCATTTGGACCCACGCCACGCTATTGGCAGGAAGACAGAATAAGTTAGGGTGGCCATGTTTCAAAAATTCTCCGTGTGCACTCAATCACGGCCTGGGAAGGCGGCGCTGCGCAATAACCCAGTTGTGCTCTCCATTTCCCCTGTAGATCAATGCTAATACCAGGAGGCCCTGCAAGATGGATGGAACCGACAGGAACCTTGAAATCCCGACACGGGGGCTGGTGCCTGAGCCGATAACGGATTTCAGTGTTGCTGGGGCAGGGACACAGACACTCTCGGAGCTGTGGTGGGCTGGCAGGGCGAGAGGTGAGGTAGGGCAGCCTCTCCGCTCCCTGACACCCCATCGCTCACAGGGCCCCCTCCCACCAGCCCAGAGCACTAGCACCTCCCAGGGAGGCTGTCACACACACACACACACACACACACACACACACACACACTCGACCTACACCCCAGGGTGAAGGGCTCTGCCGTAGGCGCAGGACCTGCTGAGGTGCAGATATGCTGAAGAGTGGGCCACATATGCAGCCCCACCCAGCCTGCCCTGCCCTTCTTCCTGTCCCTCTGACTCTGTTCAGGGCTCGCAGGCTGAGGCCACCTGGAGAACTTTTCAAGACCCACAGGAAATGAATCCCTAAGACAGGCGAGCACTAGAGATGGTCTGGGGGACTTGGGCAGGAGCTCACACGCTGGGCTGCAGCCAGGAGCCCTGGGCTCTGCAGACAGTTGAGCCTCAGTCTCCAAAGCCACAGCCTCTCTGAGCTCCTCTGAATTTCGCTCTTGCAAGCACAGACAGTGCCCAAGCAAGCACTTTGCAGCTTTGAGTGCCCACCTTCCTGTAGCTGGCAGCCACACACACACACACACACACACACACACACACACACACACCAGGAATGGCCAGAGCGGGCCAGCAGGGCCTTCCCAGGAGCAGGCTGTCAGGAACCCTCAGAAGCCACTCTTCAAGGCGCACCCAGCTGAGGCAGGGTGAGGTCTCAAGCACAGTCCCCCTTACCAGCAGCTCCAGTCCCTTCCCTGGGCGCCATGGGATCGGAGCCATTTCCACAGCCTCGCACTGACATCTTGTGGCTACATCTAGGCATTGCAGGCATGGCAAGGAGGCCCTGGATCCCCAGCAGGCCTGGCCCAGGGCCATAAAAGACCCGTGGGTCCCATTCCTGGATGCCTTGCCCCACTCTCCACTGCTAGGACAGGCATAGGGGGCTGTCATGCTCCTCCAGGGGGACAGGAGGAAGAACACGAGGCTACCTTGGGGAAAAGCTTCAGACAAAAAGGTACTAAGAAGGAGGGTGGCTCTGGGAGCTGGTGTTTGTGGTTGAGACGTAGCTGTGCTCACCTTCCGCCCCAAGCTGGCATGAGGAAACGCCATGCCCCAGGATGCTGTAAGCTTCAGGGCATGGGCAGCCTTCCCTGAGCATCCCTGGGCCTAAGACTCTATACTGGTTTACATGAGCCTGGTCTCACAGAGACATCTGGCCACCTCACAACCTTCACTTCAGGAAACAGTGTGGGGACAGACATGGCTCTGCCCTAGGGGAGTCTCTGGCCTTGGAAAGAAAAGGCTCAGCCACTAGCAGGGGCCCAAGTTCTCTCTGAGGAGCTATGGGCCCCCAGCCATCTCGCCTCTCACACCCAGCCCCAGGCAGAACATCTCAAAGGAAAATGACTGCTGCACCTACACCAGCAGCCTGGCAGTAGGGAGAGGGCAGGGGCAGAAGTTTGGGGAAGATGGGCCCTCTCAAGCCCCCTGACAGACCTCTGGAGCTGGGTCTCAGGCATCAGGATGTGGCTCACTGCACTCAGCATGAGGCCCTGGGTGCCCAGCCTGGAGCCAGGCAACCTTGGGGTTCTGGGCTGGGTTCGTTGTAAATTAAAGACTTGTTAAGAGAAAGTGAGAAGGGCTCAGTAACAGCTTTCAGGGCCAATCTTTTCGATTTCTTGTTCGGTTTGTTTATTGCGATTGTTCCTGTCTCATAAGCTTATTGCAAAACCAATAAAAATGATCTATTCAGAAAGGAGAACTATTTTTTTGACTGGGAAACTGCCGCTCAGTCCTGGGCCCCATGCTTTCCCCTCTGTGTGCTTGCAGCCTGAGCCCGGTTGACCAGCTGTCTCCTGCCGAAGGGCCAGCAGAGAGTGCCAGCTTCCTGCTCACCAGGAACTGTGTCCACCTGCCACACAGCCACCCCTGCTGGCCACACGCCTCCAACTTCCATCGCTCGGATAAGCACAGGACCCCAGCTAACCTCTGACAGCCACACCAAGGCTCATCGTGGGGCATGAGAACCTAGGGTGGGATCCAAGGACAGTCGCCAAAGCCTGGACTCCCAAGAGGGATTTGGGTTTTGTTTCCCCAGTGTGCCTCAGTGAGTCTGTACCTTCAACATGGGCTTCCTACCCAGAGACAGCCCTACAGGCTGACAGAACAGGTAAACAGGCCCCCAGACCCTCCCAGAAGCCAAAGTCCTGGCTTTGCCATTCAAAAAACAGAGGCTCCGGGGCCCTTTGCTAGACACTGAAGCCTAGTCTCAGTGAAGCACGGGGACGAGAAATCCCGATCCCAAGGGCTTGGTGTTTAGCCTAGCCCAGTCCACAAATGGCCTCAGTTCCATTCAGGAGTTCAAAATTCCTGAGACACTGCAGACCTCTAGTCCTGCTGGCTCTTGGTTTCAGAGCCTTTCAGATATTTACTATGGGAGAAAGGATGGAGGGTGCCGGGGAAAAGCTGCACTGTTTCCCTGCCAACTCATACAGAATCCCAGAGGGTCAGAGTGCGGCCTCCTGAGCTTGTCTTGCTTGGCCCCTTCCTGCCAAGACCTGGAGTGATGTGTCACCAAGCCCAGGGTCAGGAGCCGAGACAGCAGTGTTCTCTGTCTGGCCTGCTCCAAGCCTCCTCACACAGATCCTGTCTGGAGCCCTGGCCCACGGTCCTGGAGCCAGCACCGGTCACCGGTCATTCTCCCCGCCCCGCTCAGCATGCTACTTCCCCCCCAGGCAAAGTCTCCCACCCCCCCAGAGGTTGATGAGCTGGCTCTGTCCCAGTCTCAGAGGAGGGAAAAGCCTCAAGGCCTCTGGCAGTGCCCTGTCATTTAGAGAGCACAATGGACGCTTCCATGCTCCTTGCAGAGCAAGAGGCACACGCGGGAAGCACCACAAATCCTCAGGAAGCAGAGCACCCTGAAGTCACCTTGATCCCTGAGTATTTATGCTACCAAGCGCTAATGCAGCCCTATGATAGAGAGCTACTGTTCCCAGCGTGCTATGTAGTCACTTATTTATGTAATTTCACATTAATTTATTATGTAGCATATCCTAAATGTATTGAATCTTCTTAAGTAGACATTATCATTAGCTCCACCCTCCAGAGGAGGAAATTGAGTCACAGAGAGGTAAGCAGTTTGAGCCTCCCAGGCAGAAAGTGGCTGGGGCTCCTAGAGGGAAGGTGGTAGGACAAGCTAAGAAGCTCAGGAGTGGAAACAAAAGGTATCACATCAGGTAAAGCCCCTCAGTCCCTGAGGAGAATGTGAGATGTCTTGTGGCAACCCCTGGACCAGGTGTTAGTAGGCTCTTTCCCAGCGCCAGATAAGGCAGATGAGGGAGCTCAGTCGACCTCCTTAGTGGAGTTTCCTCCTGGGATGCAAAGCTTTTCAGAGCTCTTGTTCCACGCGGTGCAGCTCTGCTCGGCAGCCCTCTCTACACACTGGATGCCTCAGAAGCATACTTCCCTCAGTTAGCACAGTAGGAAGCATCCCTCCAAGGAGCCTCATGCAGGGGCTGGTGGCGCCCTATGACCTGGCGGGAGGGATAGGCGACCCTTGGTGACCAGCACAGTGCCTCCTTCAATTCATCTCCTGCTAACTGCCACCCTGCCCGCTTCTACTCTACGCTGCTGAAGACCATTGCTTACATGTGGGTGGCGCAAGGACGCTTAGGCAACCTCGACCCCCGGGATCTCCCACTGTTCCCACTTGGGGAGGCTTCTGTTGGGTTCTGGAAGCCAGGGTGTGGGGTGCATTGCCACGCATCCACCTCCTCGCTCACAGAGTCCTGCTCCCCACACACGGCTGCCTGCACTGACATCTCTGAGAGGGCCTTTGATTAAAGAGACAAGTGACTTTGCCCATTCTATTGATCAGAATAAATTACTAGGAACTAATTTATGGGCCTCCCCACAGCCGATGACATGGTGGATTGTGCGCTATTGGTCAGTAAATTGGATTGTCAGGCTAGATTATTGGTTCGTATACAGTTATCTCTCATAGCAATATCAGGCAGCCCAGGTAGAGAAGTGAAATCCTCTCTCTGCTGCCAGATGCCAGGATGTCATGAGGCCTTCTCTGGGAGGGCTGCCGGGGAGGGCGGGAGAGAGGAAGAGCGGGAGGAGAGGCGAGGCGAGGCCTCTGTGCAGGATGCTTATTAATTAGTGCAGCATCACAGCATTAAAAGTACATTAGTGTGGAATCGTCTGCAGAGTGATGGGGAAATGGCACTGCAGGCCTCCTCCTGATTCTCCAGCTATGGCTCTGCTGGGTAGAGACAGGGAGGGGGCTGATGAGCGGGCGGGGGATGGGAACGATAAAGAGCGAGGGGCAAGAAGGGCCAGGAGGAGGGAAGGCAAAGCCAGGCCACGGTCCCTGGGAGCTGCAAGCAAGCAGCTCTGCTCAGTGACAGCGTCGCGGGGGAAATGGAGCTGCCGTTCTGCTCCGTACATCACAGCCAACAACGAGAAGTTCTGGAGCTGGGATTTCTCAGGCAATTTGGCCAATGATGCATAGGGCAGTAGATCCTCGCGCACTCTTCCATGCTTCTGCCACGCCAGCAATAACAAAAACTTATTTTTTGCCAGGGAAACCGTTATGAGTCAGGCAGCCCATCAGGAGTAGGGGGGGCTTCACCAGCCACCGCGATTTGTACCACTTGACGCTTTCCCCAAGCTCTAAAGACCTGCCAGGAAGTGACAAAGGCAAGACAATTTCCAGTCCACAGGCCTGTGTCCTCGAAACACGGGGTGCCACGGACAGCGCGCCTTTTCGGGGCTGCAGATGCAGTCAGCGGTCTTTGCCCAAGCTCACTAAGAAAGGGGGAATGCGGCAGGGAAAGAGAGCAGCAGGGCGGAGGCACAGCTAAGAATGCACAGGCTGTGGCTTCACGCATGCTCCGACCTCCAGGATGCGGCCAGACGCAGGGAGCGCTGGAGCGCTGCAGTGCAAGCCAACAGAGGGGACGGGACTGGGGCAGGATCGCCCTGACCCTGGGCCCTGCAGTCCCTATGGGCTGTGTGGAGACACCTGGAGCTCTAGTTTTCCTCTTCCCCCAGGCACAGGCTGAGGAGGCCTGCCCTTTCTTTGAGGAGAGATTGGGAGCACAGATAATCTGCTTTGAGGCTCCAGGCCTCCAGGGCTCCGACTTGACCTATGGCACAGAACCCACGAGCAGGCTGCTGGCAGGCACCCAGGGCCTCCTGCTTGCCTTTTTAAAGGGCCATTAGGAGGTCTGTCCATGTGAAGGACACCACGGCCACCTCCTTCCCTCAGTGCTGTTTAATTTGCCATCCTGGGTCCTGGGAAGAAGCTTGGCCCCATGGACAAAAATTATTCTGCAAACTCTAAAAGATGAAAATCCCTGCCTAAACCTCTAGATGCCTTTTGCGTTAGCTCAGCTCCCCAAAACTATGGCTTTTGGCTGTTTCAGCCTCCCTTTCCACCCTCAGTTCATAAACATTAAATTGAACGAAGAAGCTCCTCGAAGTCAAAGAAAACTGGGGTTGTCCCATACCCCTAAAGCTCAAGTCAGAGCCCCTCCTCCTGCCTGGCACTGCTGTGTCCCCCGGTTCATATCAGCAACTCTGTGGAAACGAGCACCCAAGCCCAGAGCCCCCAACCCCCAAGGCCGAAAAGTTTGCAAAGCTCAGGAAAAGAAAAGTGAGCGTGTGAGTTGGTCTATAAATTAGAGACTCATTAAGAAGAGGCAGGAGGGCTTTGGGGGCCTGTGCCTTTCGATTTCTTGTTGAGCTAGTTTATTGCTATTGTTTCTATTTCATACGTTTATTGCAAAACCAATAAAAATTATCTATTAAGGGCAGGAAACCCATCTTTTGACTTGTTGGTTCAGGTTTCTACAGAATAACCTTTAAGTGATCCAACACATCTCCAAGAAGGAGTAGGTGTATGCAGCTACCTCCACTGTCCAAGCAAGCACACAGCGGGAATAATCACTGGGGGGCGAGGGGGAGACTGCGAAAGTAAGAACACCAGCAGTCCATCTGGACACGGCAGCTTATGCCTATAATCTCACACTCAATAGGCTGAGTCAGGAAAGTCACTGGGTTCGTGGCCAGCTGGGGCTACAGAGGAAGATCCTGTCTCAAAAAAGTCCTAAAAAGGAAGACCACCACACCCAGAGGCTGCTGGCTTGCAGAATGGCTGTATTACCTGCCTAGCACTGCTCACTGATTAGGTCTAGCTCAGAAGGGGAACAGCTAAACATCTAATTTACTTCCAAGTCAGACTAACACATTTCCTCTTCCAAGACCCCAGGAGGAAGGCCTGGGTCCCATGCAGCAGGAAGAGAAGGGAGCTCCCACTAACTGCCCAGGTTCCACGCCCCCTTTTAAAGTGTGCAGTATCTGGGGTTACCAGAACGGTGGCTGAGGCAGGAAAGTGTGAGAGATGTCCCCCAGGCAAAGGACAGCATGATCCCCAGCAGGAGAACGCAGACTCGGAGGAGCTGGAGCCCTGCAGGGCTATTCTTCCAGACCTAGGGTGCTCTCTGGGAAGATTCACAACCAGTTGAGAGAAAATGCACCCAGCTGTGACCCAAGTTAGAACTTGCCTCCAGAGTTTCCAGTATCCCTAAATCTAGTGAGAGGGAACCACAGGGTCTTTAATAATCACTCTGTCAAGTGGTAGGCTGGTAACTAATGGGCTAGAGGAGGAGACAGTGAAAAACACTCCAGGAAATAAATTTGGGCGATTAAATTTCAAGGCAGCTTATGGAACAGCAACCTGAGGCCTAAACTAAGCCATCAAGTTACCAAGAGAATCAAGACTTCAATTTCACTGCTGCTGCCAGAAACCAAATCTGAGTCTACACAATCACTGGTGGATCAGGAGAAGGTACCCCCAGAACCTTCTGAGTGACGCTGCCACCTTCCCTACCTAGCCATTCTTTCAAAAGGTCAAGCTAGAAATAAGTCAAGTGATTTCCACCTTTCCTTGGCTAGTCCACAGCTCCAGTTTTATGCACCCCAATCCTTCCTTCTTCACCTCACTAAGGTGAGTGGAAGAGGGCTTGAATCAGGCACAGGCCAGAGCCAGGCTCAAGTCTCTGAGAAGCTCTCAGTGTGCTCACCTAGGGGAACCACCCCACATTCCTCCATTGTTCTGCTGTGTCAACTGAAGGCCTTGTACCCTGATTAGATCTCAGTCCCGAACAATCCCAGCTTGGTTCCTGCACCCTACCATGCTGTTGACTAAGCACATAGTGACTACCAGCCAGCCTCCAGAGTAAGAGCCTAGGTCTAATCCCTGCTTCCCTCTGTCCCTGGCCTGTGTAGGGTCCAAGCAACACTCTATGGCCCCTGTTGGGGGAGCTGGAGCCATGCAGTCCCTGCAGGCCTCTGTGATGGAAGAGCCCAGGTGGGAAGAGTTAGCAATGGCAGCTGTCTCATCTCCCTCTCTCTCAACCTCTTTCTCTCAAGATTTTACCTCTGTCGGCCCTGGCCCCACCAGCTGTTTCCTGCAAATCCAGTGGAGACAGCTGCTGGCCCTACAAGGCAGGATTTCAGGGGGCCCGGAGCTCCTTGGCTGTCTTGGCCCAGATGTGAGCAGATCCCTGGCAACCAGACAAAGCTGTGACTGTTCAAAGCATTTTCCCCAGAAACTGAGGGCAAGGCCAAAAAACATAAATTGCAAAAGGAGAGAAATGGACAATTTACAGAGCACAGATTACTTCCTTAGAATGACACACGTCCAATCCCCCCACCCAAAAGAAAATTGCTTCAAGAATAAGAAGGGAGAGAAGAGAGGAAAGGAAGAGCTCGTTGAACACAAAGACCTTCCCACCCCCCAACTTCAGTGCTTTAGGGCTTGGATCAGAAGGCGCCCACTCACACACCCACCCAGATGGAAGGTCGCCCCATGGCCCTGCATGCACAAGCTTATGGTGGCTTCAGAACCTACTTCCCAAGCCTCCATGTGGATCCAGATCCCAAACTGGAAAGGAGCTGTGTGCTGCATGGACCCTGGTCGGAGACCTGTCCAGGCCTCAGGATGCGGGAGGCACTCCTGTCACCCTCACACACCGGCTCCAGGTGCCCTTTCCTGAGTCCCAGGAGTGTGCTCATTCCCAGCAGGCCCCTCTGCCCAGGGCTGCTTCTGCCCTCTCTTGCACCACCGTCTTGGTTTCCTCATCTGCTCAGGTGTTGCTGGCAGCCTGGCAACACAGTGGAGCAGTTAACTCAGGAGTCTGACCCTCAGCAGTCTCAGTCCCAGCCGCCTGAGGCAGCCAGTCCAGCCCCACACGGAAGCCTCCTAGGTATTTTAGATCCTCCTCCAGGGCATTTCCTCACCACTCCCTGGGGTGAGTCAACACTAACGTTACCCCACTACCAGGTAGGGCCCAGAAGCCCTTCTGTCAGAGGATGAGGCACGAGTGAGAGACATGGTTCCAATTTCCATCTCTAAATCGAGGCTCCACGAAGTTCCCGTCCACATGCCCCACTTGGAAAAGTAGAGGAAATTCCCATCTGGCTGAGTTATCGACACCTCAGAGCTC
>PVKN010004816.1:0-32471 GCA_004027915.1 Capromys pilorides
CTGACCGAGGTGGGGGAGCTGCACTCGCTAACAGACTGGCAGGTTTCTGAAGCCTCGGAGGACGCAGAGCTGGAGGACTTCTGCCATGCAGAGGCGAGCAGGTGGTTGCAGACGGGGGGCCGGCGGCGGGGGGGCAGGGAGGAGAGGAGACAACAGTTGTGGTCACAGCGCTGGCATGCACACGTCCCCCGTGGGTCGCAGCCACCACCAGCATTGTGGCAGAAGGCAGTGGCCCAGGGCGCCCCAGCCAGTGGCACAGTCCAGGAGCTGCACCCCCTGAGGACGCTCTGCCGATGGCGTGCATGTGGCCGGCGAGGCACGAGGAGTCCCAGCCACCATCCTGGGCACAGAGTGGAGCTGCTGGTATGTGCGGGCGCCCATGGGCAAGCACCAGGTTTATGAGGTTGGAGCTGGGTCAGGTCAGAACTGGAGCCACACATGGACAACAGTAGGCGAGGCAGCCATCCGGGGAAGCAAGAGCTCAGTGATTAGGAGGAAGAGTCCAGCGAAGGGGAGCAGCAAAGAGCTGCCACAGAGCCAGGGACTGCTGTGGACTCGCAGAAGGGCACAGGGGACCCTACTGCGGAGTGGCCTGAGTGTAAATGGGGACTCCCCAGTAGGGGGCGCTAGGTGTCCTGTGGGTCCTTCCACTACCCGCTAGTCAAAATAAAGAAAAGAGAACCAAAGGCAGAGACAGGGCCCTATGGCTGGGTTTCCAGGGCAGGTGCTGACTCCTGCCTGTGGGCAGAGATGCAGGTGCGTGAAGCACTCATCTGCAACGAGCAACCTAGGCTGGGGCAGCGGGGAGGCGACCAGCGGCACCTGGGTCTGGTCCTCTTCTCCACATCACCCCGGTGTAGATCCCCACTGCCTATAGGTTACAGTGAACCCAGATGGGCTGGCTGAAGCCAGCCCTCCAGCCCCGGGGCTTAACACACACAGGCTGTGGACCGATCTTCAAGACTACAAAATCAGGATAACACCTGGGATGGGGAACCAGCTCAACCTTCAAAGACTATGTGATTTGTAGAGCTACCAAGAAGCCAGAGCCAAGATCAATAATACTGAACCCACAGAGGTAGGTGATTTGCCCACTCCAAACTCAGTTAGGAGCTTTCCCAGATGATGGGACAAATTCCAGGTGGCAAGGGACAAACACATGATGTGTAGAATCCTCCCTGATGCGACCTCTAGTTACCTTCACCGTATCAGCATAGTCACACACATCTCCAGGTAGAGACAAAAGAGATGAGTGCCACGTGGAGTGGCCACCTCCATGCACAATGACATCAAGAGACCAGGCCCCGCCCACCCATGGGCACCATCAAAGCTGTTTACTTTTGTCCTTTGGGTCATCTGGGTTCCTGTCTCTCACCGTTTTCAGCCTCATGCTGGAGCCAGTAACACGATCACCCACATAAAAGGGAACAGAACACCAAGGTGAAGAGAACATTCAGCAGAAGCAATGCTCTCAGACTTCTAGCAGTATGACGGGTAAACTAAAAACTCGGTGGGAGGGCCAGGGAGATAGCTCAGTTGAATAAGCACTTGCCTGGGAAGAGCAAGGTCCTGAGTTCAATCCCTTGTCCCACAAGAAAAAAGAAAAAAAAAAAAAAGTAAAAACTGAATGGGAAAAGAAATTTGGAAAGTCAATGGAAAAGTTCAACACCTATTCATGAAAACCGAAAACCAAAATGCTCAAAAAAACTGAAGCACCAGGAATAGAAAGGAGTATCTTTAATCTGACAGAGAATAGCTGCATGAATATTGATATTTTTCTTTTAGGTTGAGGAAAAGACAGACACCCACTCTCAGCACTTGTGTTCAGCACTGGAAGTCCTCTTAGCCAGTGCAGTAAAGAGAAGAAAGCACAATGTGAAGGCAGTGGAAAGGGAGAGATAAGACCAGCACCATTAGCAACAGCACAACTATTGAAAACACACCACAACCATCAGTAATCAGACTTTAAGAAAGTTATTGGATACAAGGCCAGAAAACAATCAACTGTAAGCTGGGAGTGGTGGTGCACGCCTGTGATCCCCACACTCAGAAGGTTAAAGCAGGAGGACCTCAAGGTTTCCTGCAAGGTCACTCTTGGTCAGAGGGAGGGCCGGCAGAAGGGCAGACCTGTCAGCCAGCTGGACATGCTCAGACCCCTGACCCCTTCACAGTGCACGGCAATAAACTGCTAACCTTGCTAGCAGAGCGAACTGGAGTGGGCACATCAGAGAACGGCCCCGTGGTACCTGAACCCAACCGCGTGTCCCTCCGGGACTCGGGAGATGCGCTAGGACATTCACTGTGCCGTCGGCTCCACTACAGCCCCTAAACTGGGAACCATACAATGTCCAGCAAATGTAGACGGGTTAGGTCAACTCTGTCCACACACTAGGTGGCTAGGCGGGATGAGAGTGGTACACAGCGCCATGCACAGCAGCCGACTCACAACAGAGTGCCGAAGAAGTGAAGCCAGACATACACAGTCCCACTGCATGATTCCACTGTTTATGTATACAGTAATGAACATACATGTTATTACATGAAATTGATGATATAAAAGACAAATGGCCAGGTGTGATGGCACATGCCTATAATCCCAGCACTTGAGAGGCTGAGGCAGGAGGACTGCTGTGAGTTTGAGGCCAGCCTGAATTTTATAGTGAGACCTTGTCTCAAAAAGACAAACAAGGGGCCAGGGATACAGCTCAGTGGCATAAGCACCTGCCTGGCAAGTGCAAGGTCCCGAGTTCAATCCCTGGTACTGAGAGAGAGAGAGAGAGAGAGAGAGAGAGAGAGAGCGCACGAGCGAGTGCAGAACAAACCTAGCTTGCACTAGGTACAGCAGTGACTTGGAGACTACAAGGGCTTCAGGGTGAATAGGACTTGTTCTGGATGTGGTACCCTTAGGACATACTTACCGCTCTGCATGCACAGGATACACTGACAAAGACCTTGCGGGGCCAACGAGATGGCTCAGTGGTCTAAAGCACCTGCTTAGGCAATTGCAGGGACTGCAGTTCGATTCCTGGCACCACATCCTGCGTCAGTCCCACCCCCAGGGCAGGTTGAGCCCGCCATAACATATATAAAAAAGAAGACCTTACAAGTCAGTGGTAATTGATTGCAGCCCACAGAATCAAGGAAATATTTATGAATCTATACTGGTATAAATAAGTAATTGACTCCATAAATAAATGAGAGAGGAGAGGTATTTTTACAGCAGAATTCCACTTAATAAATGCAAGAGGAGTGATGGAAATAGGTATGCCACAGGCAAGGCTCATTGGGGGATGCTGAAGTCTGATGAAGAACAGGATATCTGGAGTCTCAAAGCATCGCCTCGAGATCGTGATTAGTGAGAAAGGGGAAACCGGGCCTGCTAATGTGGGGAAGCTTGGCAGATACCACCTTGCCAAGGACCATGGCGTCACCAGGCACAAGACACAGCATGCAGCTCATCTGATGAGCCAAGGACACGGTGGCATTTCTGTGGCACTGCAAAACGACTAACATCTCATTCTGCATGGGAAGAACCTCATCAACTCCAACTGAGAGACATGCCACAAAATATGTGACCAAGCTGGGGGCAGTGGCACATGCCTGTAATGCCAGCACTCAGGAGGCTGAGACAGGAGGCTTGCTATGAGTTTGAGGCCAGCCTGGGCTACAAAGTGAGCTCAAGGTCAGCCTGAACTGTATAGCAAGACCCTGTCTTGAAAGAACAAAAAAGAACAAAGATTTGGCTGGTGTTCCTCAAAGCGTCAAAGTTATGAGAGGAAGGAGGATGGAACTGAGGAACTCACAGAGAGAAGCTCCGATGACGCAAAAACTAAATGCTATGTGGGATTCTGTAGAGGCTCCCAGGCCAGAGTGAGGCAGCAGAAAGCTTGCAAAATGCGAGCCGAGTCTGCGGATCAGTTATTAGTCTATGCTAGCACGAGCTTCCTGGTTTAGAAAACTGTTACCTACCACGGCAACGCTGTAGGGAAACTTTAGGAAGCGTAGCTGGGGTCTCAGGACTCTGACTTTTCTAGAAGTTTAGAATGATCTCAGAATATAGACTTAAAAGAAAAAACCTCAGTGGGCAGGCCAAATCACAAAACAGGGAACAAGGACCCTAGAAGACAACTTAGCCAGAATGTGGTGTGGAGAGACAAGGGGAGTAAGACTATGAAGTGGAGACACAGAAAGAAAGTGTGTGACATACGTTTAATTAGAATCCTAGCAACAGAATACAAGTGGGACTGGGGACATCGCTCTGGGGCTACAGCACCTGTCTAGCACATGTGAAGCCTTGGGTTCCACCCCCAGTACCACACCCACACATGCGTGCACACATGTGTGTGTATGACACAATATCATTAGCTTGGATGAAACAAGGAAATGCAGCCATATGCTGTTTCTAAGACTCATTTAAACACAATAACATAGTTTAAAGGCAAAGAGACTGCTGGGCATGGTGGCAAATGCTGGTGATCCCAGCATTCAGGAGGCTGAGACAGGAGGACTGCCTTTGAGTTCAAGGCCAGCCTGGGCTACATAGTTAAGTTTAAGGGCAGCCTGAATTATAGAGCAAGCTGGTGTCAAAAAGGCAAACATAAAACAAAACAAAACAACAAACCAAAGAGACGGTAGTGGGTGGCAACACAGGACAGAACAGAACGGCAGCCCTGCGCCCAGTCTCAATAGCCCTAGCAGCCCCCCTTGTGAAGTGCCCGAGGCTGTGGCACCCCACCCCAGGGGATCCTCCTGATGTCCCCTCACCTGGCTGGTGATGTCTGAAGGCATGGGTGAGGGGGGCTTGGAGTAGGTGGCATCCTGGGAGACGAAGCCAGAGTCGTGCGAGGAGACGCTAGAGAGGCGGGTGGTGGCGGCGGCTGGCTGCGCCAGGCTGCGGTAGCGACAGGTGGAACTGGGTGAGTATGTTTGGGTCCCCCCAGGCCATGGGGCTCCGCCACCCTTGGCGCTGCCACTGCTGCTGGGGGCACTGAGGGAGTGAAGGAGGAGGGCCCAGCGGCCAAGCGGGGAGACACAGGGGCGTGTGTGGGGGGAGGGCGACAGACGAGGGCGGGAGAGAGGTGAGGGTAAAGGGAGGAGAAGAGAATGTCAGACTACGAGGTCCTGAGGCCCAGGGACCACAGAGGGGCTGGGTTCCAGGATGGGATGGCGGGGCAGGGGACCCCTAGCCAGGTTGGGGAGCAACGCCAGGGAGCACCGGAGGGCATGCCCAGAACAAGGCAGTCTCCTCGCCTTCTCCTTGGCCTTTAGAACATTTGTCCTTAAGTTAAAAATGGGCAAACTGAATCAGCAGGCATCAAATAACACTAATCAAGTGACACAGGTGTGGGCATTTCCAAACTCTGCCAGTCCATGTAGACATTTAGCTCTTGGTGCAGAGGTGGCTGGAGGGCCTGGAGCCCACCACCCTCATCCCCTCCATCCCCTGGCTCTTATCCTCTCTTCTGCATAGCCCTTTCTGCCCTGGGCTGTTTCCTGGCAGGGAAGGCTGCCTTCCTCCTGAGTGTGACCCTGGAGTCTCCATATCCTGTCCTTCGCCACTGGTCACCCTGAGATCAACACTTCTTCCTGGGATGGCCCCCTGCTCAAGGTCATAGGAGGCTCCAGCAGCCCCAGGAAGGAAGTGACCAATGGGCCCGGCCTCTCTGGGACCTCCCTGGTAGCAGCCGGCCCTGTGTTCAATGCCCACCCTGCCTGGGAGCCTTGATTCCTAAGTCTGCTCCAGATTTGGCTGCAGTGCCAGCCAGCATGAGGAGGGAGGTCCCGACTGGAGCCAACCTGGTGGCTGGATGATTTCCTGGGCCTTTTCCCAGCTCTGAGACCCTGGGGAGCCCAGGCTAGGGTGGATGGAGCTTGACGTGGCTGCCTGGGCTCCAGCTACAGGAAGCAGCCAGACTGCAGGGTGCACCTTCACCTTGTGACCTTAGTACCGGTTCCCAAACACCTTTGCACCCTTCCCTGATCTTAGTTTCTTAGTATAACTCTACTCTGTCCCGGGCCTGGCAGAGTCCAGTGGTTACAAGCTAGGACCTTGTGCCTCAGTTTCCCAATGTGCAGCATGGAGACAACACTGTCTGACACAGCAGTGTTAGAATTCACTGGAGAAAATGTGTGGCACCTGGCACATAGTTGATGCTCTGTAATGGAAGCTACTGTCCTCTCCTTTCTGCCAACAAGTGCATGCAGCACTCTTGGGACAGATGGCGGGGCAGATTTCCCCTCTGTGCCTGACAGTTCCTCAGGTGCTACAAAGTGGCGTGGAGTCCAGGACCGGAAGCAGTCCTGGTGCACCTTGGCTGGGTGCTGCCTGTTTCCTCCTAGAGTTACTGCTCCCATGCGTGAGACCTCTCCCCACCAACCTGCACATGCTGGACTTCCGGGAACTGGAGCTGCTAGGTGATGAGGGCGGGGTCTGGTAGGACCAGCTGTAGTCCGAGCCCTTCAGGTCTTTGATTACCTGCATGGGGACATGGGTGGGGGTCGCTAAACTAGAGGCAGCCTCTCACCTGCAGAGAGCTGTACGGGTTTCCTAGGGCCGCTTAGCAAGGTGCTAAGGCTGGCTGCCCTCTGTTTCCCCCACTGATGCATCTCTAGCCTCCCCACAGCCTCTGCTGAAGCAAGCTCCTTCCTGGGCTGAAAGGCACACACACAGTGCACGCGCCAGGAGGCTGACTTCTCTGAGCCCCTTTAACTCACACAGACTACGAGTTTGGGGACTCTGAGCCCAGCCCAGGCCAGGCAGGGGATGTGAGAGCACTGGGCACAGGGTCATTGGCAGAAGAGCCAGGACACGAGAGATGCTCCAAGTCTCCATTTGCTCCTGTGAGCTGGGGCCAATGGCTGTCATCTGAGGGTACCGGCAGGAAGCGTCAATCATCTGCCCCGTGCAGAGGGTTCAGCAAGGCGCTGGCCACGCAGGTGGCGCCCATGTGTGCAGTGCCACGTGGGCTGTGCAGCAGGGCAGATGGAGCGCATAGCTATGCTAGGGTCTAGGTTAGGTGACAGGGTTTCTGTGTGTGGGTGGCAGCCAGGCCTCACCAGGTTTGGAAGGGCCAAGCCCAGGAACCTGATCTGGGACTTCCACCCATCTGCTCTCCACATGAGACCCCTGTGGGCCCTGGGCAGTGACCCCTCACCTGGGCCTGTGCTGGCTGCTAGAAGGGATCTGCTCTCTTCCCACATGCCTGTCCTAAATGTTGTCCCCTTTCCTCCTCTATGGACCCAGCTGAGGGTGGGACCGGCCCCTCCCTGGCCCTCGCCCTCGCCCCAGGGTTCGTCGTACCTGCTCACTGGCGGGAGGCAGCTTGTGGGGTTCCGCGGTCAGCACCACCAGGTCGTCAATGATGCCCTGCAGGTGGGTGATCTCACCCAGCATGGTCAGCTCGCCATTCTAAGGAAGCAGCCCAGAAGGCCCAACGGCCCTGTCACTCACCTGCTCAAGTCTCTCTCCTCACCCCACCTGGCTGGCAGCATCGCCAGGGCTGGCCAGATGCCCATCCATACCAAGGCAGTGCGTGCTGAGGTACCATACCTGATTTTGGGCACATGGCCTTGGGTACACTCAGGGATCACAGGCAAGAGTCCCCAGAGATCAGGACGTCTCCCCTAGGGCTAGCCCTGCCCCCCGGGGTCCTGATCCCCTGGGGACCCACCACTACAGGCTGCAGGAAGGTGATGAAGGTACAGAAGCGGCCTCGCTCCTCAATCAGGGCCCGGCGCACAGCCTGCTTTTCCGTCTCCTCAAGCAGCAGGTACATGTCGTTGACGTCCTGCAGGGCACTGTCCAGCTGGGGCTGCAGGTCTCCTTTCCCTGGGGAGTGTGGAGGAGACGCCGTGCTGGGGACGCCAGCCCAGTCTGCTATGCCCAAGGCACCAGCCCCCATGGTGGCACCGCTGGCTGTGGGGCTGGGCACTGCCAGGGGGAGCCAGGGGACAGGGGACGGTAGATTGAGGGGCCGGTCCCAGCAGAGCAGGCAGAGAGGATGGACAGATGCACGCACGGGGAAGACACCACACGGCACAGCCACGGGCTCTGGGCCAGACCAGACTGGCCATGCAGGCCCCCACTCCCAGGATGCCCTTGCTGGCCCCCGAGGGCCTCCCTTGCCTCCCGGGCACAGGGCAGTGACATGGAAGCAGGGCAAAGGCTCCGCTGTAGGCCGGGCCCTAGGAGGTGCAGGAGACAGGATGGCTCAGAGCATGGCCTGGGGAGTGGGACAAGGGGATGCCATGGAGTGGGTCCCTTGGAGCTCAGGGAGCAGTGCACAAGGACACAACAGCGACACAGAGAAGCAGCAAGAGAGAGACAGAGAGAGGCAAGAAGATGATGTGGAGGCAGTGGTGAGGGGAAGCAGGAAGTAACAGAGACGGAGCTGGCTGGCCTGGTGGAGACAGCGTGCCCCAGCCCGCCTGGCCCAACCCACCGATCCCTCCTGGCCTGGCAGACTGACCCACAGTGGCCTGGGACTCAACCGTGGCCAGGGCCCCAGGGGACTGTGGCCCAAGCCCCTCCCTCGGTGCACAGACCACTTCCTTGCTGCTCCTTGGCCTGGAGAGGGTCCTTCCAATGGCCCTGAGCTGGGGGTAGACAGACAAATGCGACAAGGACAGGAGGAGCAGCTGGAGGGACGGACATTTGACTTACCAAGTAGCTCTACAGGAAGGATGTGGGAGGAGGAGAGGAGGAGAGACAGAGAAAGAAAGAATGTGTGAAAGACAGCCGGATGGACAGGGCCACTCCTAGGGTGGGGTGGGGCCTGGGCCTGGGGCGTCCTGCTGTCTCCCAAGGGATGGCCTGGGCTGGGCTCGGGGGCAGGCTGCTCCTTCTGTCCCACCCGGCAGGCTGGAGGTCTCGTGCAGGGGACAGGGCTCCTCTGGCCACAATGATGCCCTGGAGGTGCCCACTAGGCGGTGGGGGCTCGAGTGGGGCCCTTGGGGCTGGGCCTCAGTGGGGTGCTCTGGGCTTTACCTTTGCGCGCTTTCTTCTGCAGCTTCAGTGTGTCTGATGACTTTTTCTTGATCTCATGACGGGCTCGTTTGTACTCTGCAGCAGGTAAAGAAAAAGCTGTAAGTCCAGAGGTGGTTGGTGGTGCACACTTGGGAGGCTGAGGCAGGAGGACTGCTTCGAATTGAAGGCCAGCCTGGGCTACAACATGAGTTCAAGGCTAGCCTGAACTACAAGGTGAACAACTGTCCAAAAGCAAAAATAATCAAAGAAAAAAGAGGCTACCACAGGAGTCCTGCGGGGGTAGGGTGGAGGACCCAGTGAGGTCCTGTCCCACCTTTTGCGTGGTCCTTGTCCAGCTGGTTGGCCGACTTCTTCCAGTCCTCGATGCGCTCCTGCAGTGGGTTGATGAGGCTCTCCAGCAGCGCACTGTGGGTGGGAGCTGGGGTCAGGCTGCGGAGAGGGGAACCCCGGGGCTTGGGAGCGCCCTGCCGCACCTACTCACTTGGTGAACTGCCGCAGCTTGGTTTCAATGCTGCGGTGGCGCATGCACATGCGCGTGAGCGCAGAGCCGATGTCCCGCGTGGCCCCTGGCGAGTCAAGGGCACAGCTAGGTTTGGGCCAGGGCCTCTGCAGTCTCCTCTGCGGCCATGAGGGGGCAGGCCAGCCCACAAAGACAGTGGCTTGCAAGGAGCCCCACTAATGGCCATCCTGCAGGGCACAGGAACCAGGGCCCAGCCATCCTGGCTTGGGCAACTGCGTGCATCGCTGGTCAGGACGGAGCCTCCTTTCTGCCCCAGCTAGGTGACACTTGCCCCAGGGATGGCAGGTAAAACTCTCCGGCAGCCCCACAGGAGCCCCTCCAGGAGCCCCCAGATGGCGTGTGAGGGTGGGCACCTGCCAGGGTTCTTACCACCCCAAGGACCAGGAACCCAGGTCCCTAGGAATTGGAGATGAGCAAGAAAAGGCCAGAGGCTTGCTGCAGAGAAGGGTGAACGACGGCCGAGGGGTCACTAGAACGGAGGAAGCCCTTGCCCGTGTCATCCCTGCCACCGCTCGCCACTCCCGTGGACACGTCTCTCGTGATGAGGAGCTCACTGCACAACCAGCCCAGTCTTCTCTCAAAGGGGCCTGGGCTCCTGCCCCTGGCCCATGCCCACTTTGGTCCACGCTCTGCCCGCCCACCCCACACCTTGCTAGCTAGCCCTGCCCATCCCCACCTCTGGTGTTGGTGGCCATGTCGGCCACTTTCTGGAAGGCATCCAGGAAGGCCACAGCAGCCAGCACAGTGGTCCTGGGGAGGGGGGGGCGGTCAGTGGGTGAGGGTGCCTCCTCTGCCCGCCCCTCCCCAGCAGGGGTACCGCACAGCCTCACCTCAACTGGGAATGAAGCTTGGCGGCCTTGGAGTTGAAGTCCTCCCAGACGGGGTAGGAGCTCTGCCAGGGGGTGGGGAGAGGAAGGGAGGTTTTTTGAGAGTGCTGTGTTCTCCACAAGCTGTCCAGACTTGGGGCAGCTTTTTTTTTTTTTTTTTGACACAGGATTAGAACTCATGATGATCCTCCTGCCTCAGCTTACTGAGTGCTGGGATTATAGGGACGTGCGGCTAGGCTTTGAGGCAATCTGAGAGTGGTCATGGCCTAGGGCACAGGAAGCTGGGTCCAGGCAGGAGGGAGGCTTGGGCCTGGCTCATCCCTCCTGCCCTGGTGGCTAGGAAGCCTGTCCTGCTGTTCCGTCAGCACCTGTGTGCTTGCCCAAGCTGCCATCCTCCCTCTGGGGGAGACGCAAGCAGCTGATGGCAGGTCCTGTCTTCTGGGCTCTCCAGAGGTCTGGCAGAGATGTGAGCACCAATGACCCCAGACACACCTAGGAGGGTGGACACCAACCTGTCGCCCATGCTGGGGACAGAGGCTCCCGTGGAGGCTGGAGGCCGGCAGGGCTCATGGCAGCCAGGCTGACGGGGCTCCAGAAGCTGTTGCCGGCCGGCAACCAGCCCAAGCCAGTAGCAGTGGCTCCTAGGCCTGGGGAGGCCGAGCCTGCTGCAGGGCCTGGCCAGCCTGCCCAGGACAACCAGGCCTGGGGCTGAATGGGGCCTTGTGTGGGCAACAGAGCCACCTTTCTCCACCCCCCCACTCCCCTCCCCTCCAGGGGAAACAGTGTGGCCTTTATCCCAGTCTGGCCCAGGGCTCCTTGCTGGGAGGGGTTTCCCAAAAGGGAGGTCGAGCTCCTGGCGACCGAGTTGTCCAGTCTGATTAAGGGGTTTTTCTGGCTAATGCGCGCTCCCCACTGATGTGGTGTGGAGGAAGCTCGGCCCTGGGCTGAAGGCACTCGGAAGGCCTTGCATTTGAAGGGCAGCCCTGGTGGAAAGGGATCCTTCCCTGGCTTGGAGGATGGGGTGCGGGGTGGAGCTTTTCCCAATAGAGGGGCAGGCAAGGACTCCAGGCCCCAAGGGCTCAGAGGCTCTGCTCGGCCACAGCCACAGGGAGGGCTGGAACTGGGCACTCCAGGCCAAGTCCATGGTGGGGGGGGGGGGCAGCAGAAAGGACCAGAGCTGCTTCGGGAACCTCACAAATGCCCTCCCCTTCTGGCCTAGCTCAGCCAGTGTCCAGTGAAAGCAAATATTTGAGAAGTACACCGAGGCTGGAACAAGAGGAGGTGGCTGTGGGTGGGCTGTCCTCATGCAGGCACAGGGCAACGGGTCTAGGACGTTGTCCCTCTCAGTCCTGAGGAGCGGACCAGGTTTTGGCCAGCAGGGGGTCCTGAAAGGGGGGGGCTCCTACCACCTAGGCTCCACCCAGCCTGGATGCTGCTAAGACCTTCCCCCAGGGTACTGAGAAAAAGCTTCTTTCTGAGCAGGGACAGGATGCTGCCTGGTGTAGCCCTGGGATACCCTAGGCCCCAGGGCAGCCCCAGCGTAGCTTCAGAGAGCCGTCCCCGGGGAGGGGAGCTGACAGGGTGTGGGAGACATCAGGCCTAGTGATTCTCTCTTCCTTATCTCTAAAAGTCATAAAGAATTTGACAAAGGAAGGAGAAAGAGCCCGACTGGGCCAGTGTCCCAGGAAAGGGGGCGTCCCAGTACCCTTGAGTCGGAGCCAGGCCCTGGGCCTTGCAGTGAATGGTGTGGCCTAGAACTGCCTCCTTTCACTGATGAGGAAATGGGGTCTTGCTGATGTTAGGTAACTTGCTGGGGCTACAGGGGGTGGGGTGGTAGGGGTGGAGGGTGGAGTCTGGGTATGATCCCACACCTGACGGATGCATGGGATGGATGGGATGGATGGGGCTGCTGTGGCCCAGTTGTGTGCTGAGGAACAAGCCAGGCTCCACTCCAGAGAGGGGGTTTTCTAGGTGACGAGGCCTGGTTTCTTCACCTGTACAGTCAGGAGAGGAACCTACCGCTGGGGTCAAGCATGGACTCCGGGGTGCACTCAGTACAGGGTACGTGCCCAGTGCAGGGCCTGGCAGATGGGAAACATGGCTCAGAGCCACAGACCCCACCTCTGGAGATGTCCTCCAGCTTGGGTGACACTGTCACTCCAGAGTAGGAGGCAAAGAGTATGACCCTCTGGCCTGGATGGCGCCACGCAGGTCTCTGCTGGGGTTCTGTGCTGGACCCTATCGGCCTGGTCAATCCTGGCCCTCTCTGGGTTGAATCGTTAGTAACCCAGCCCTGAGCTTTTGGCCTCCTACAGCTGTCCAGCCTCCAGGCATAACTGGCGAGCACCCTCTCTCCCTCTGCCCTCCTTAGCCCGGGCTGGGGCCCTATGGACTCCTTCAGTCTTTGGACCTGGCTGGCCAGCCCCTGGCCTCCAGGTGGCCCAACCCCTGAACACATGTCCCTGAACACATGTCTGTGTCATCAGCCTGTGGCGTCCCCACACTTGAACAGCTCCCATTTGCCTCCATTGCAAGTCCTGCTTACCACTTGGCCAGGGCCTCCTGCTCCAACCTGATTGATCGTCCTGGGCCCTACTGGCCTCCCCCTCAAGTTCCTTGCGGCTGGCAGGGAGTGAGTGGACACAGCATGGCTCCTCTCTGGGCAGACGCGGCTGCTGCTGCAGTCTATGCTGTGCAGCTGCCAGCTGGAGGAGGTGTGGGCAGCTCCCACCATAGGCTGGCCCAGCAGTGGCCGGCCGAGGTGGTCTGGGCTGCCAGTGCCAGAAAGGGCTGTGATGGCTGCAGGCTGCTAAAGGCCGGCAGAAGGGACTTGGACGTGGAGTTATCGGGGTAGAGGTTGGGGGACTGTGTGCCCGGTGTGGGGCACTCACATGCTGTCCTTTGGGCAGTCATATCAGGGTGGCTTCAGGAGTGTTCCTCTCTCGGAGGCAGGGATCTGGCAGCTGCCCCCCAACTCTAGTACTGGGGGGAAGCTCCAAGCTCTTGCCTGCCCGCAGCTGTCCACCTCCTAAAGTGGCCACCTGGAACTCCTGGGTGGGTCAAACTGGAGGACATGGTGTCTCCCCTCCCTGCCCAGGCCTAGTGGGACCACATAGTATACTTGGGGAGTATGTGTGCAGTAGGAAGTGGGGCCCTTGGGGTTCCCATGGGAACCCCAATCTTTGCCCAGTCTTCCATCCTGCCCCATCATCCTGTGACAAAGAAGGGGACAGAGGAGAAGGGAAGGAGTGCTGGTTTCTGCCCCAACCCTGTCACTGGAGCTGGGCCCTCTCTGAGGCAATCAGTGTTGTCAAACCCTGGTCTCTTTGGGGGAGATGAACAACGAAAGCTAAAGTCAGGGCAGAGTCTAACATTCTCCTTAATGACCTTGAGCCATTCCTAGGCCTCAGTTTCCCCACCTGGCAGGGCGAGCAGAAACTGGTGGGCCTGTTCCTGCCTGACCTTGGGTAATCACCATAAGCGAGGGGGGCTTGGCGCCCAGAGCCTGGGTGTGAGCGCGGTAGGAAAAGCACTCCCGTGAGGTTGTGTTTTCAACCCTAGCCTCGTGCCTGGCTCCCAAGGTGATGATAAGGCCCATCCTTGGGATGCAGGGACAGCCAGCCCAGAGACCTTGGAGTCTGGTAGCTAGCTAGGGTGGCTGCGGAGAGGGAGAGGGGTGGCTGGGCAGCTGTTGCAGGGTCCGGCTGAGGCCGGTGGGGAAGGAGTTAATGGTCTCTTTTATTATTTTTTTCCTGCTTCGGTAGTGACAGCATTGTCTGGGTTCTTGGGTCATTGGGGGTTGGGGGACATTGTGGTGGAAGGGATCGGAGGCTGGCGGAACCCTAGACTTGTTCCAAGGCCATAGAGACGAGGCCCTGGAGCCAAATCCCATTCATGGTTCGGGGGTCTCGGAAGCAGAGCCCTAGTGCGCGCAGACTCGGAGCTGCTCCGCGCGGGGCTTCCCTGGGCATCGCACGGCAACCCCAATCCACGAGCACCCACACCCCCTAGACAGGTACCCAAAGACCTGGGCGCAAGGGGACGCCGGCTGGGCGCGCTGACACAAGGACGCGCCGACACCGCAGGGCACGGCCACCCGCCGCCACGCGTCCCCGGAGGGCACCCGCGACGCGCGCCCGGTCCCGCCGCGCCCCGTTTACCTTCATATCGTTGACGATGGCCTGGAAGAGCCCGCCCAGGGCGCCGCACTCCTTCTCGGCCGTCTCCATGCTCGGGCCGGGTGGGCCGCGGCGCCGGGCGCTGGGGGCGCTGGGGGCGTAGGGGAGGGGCCGTGCTGGGCCGCGGGGCGCTCGCTCGGGCCGCGGGGCCTCCGCCTGCAGCAGCGCTCAGCGTCCGGCCGTGCGGCGCTGCGGGGTCGCGGGCCGCGGGCGGGCGGCGTGGGCCATGGCGCGGCGGAGCCGGGGGCGCGGCGCGGGCGGCGGGCGGCGGGCGGCGAGCGGCGGGCGGGCGGCGCAGCCTGGGCGCGGGCTCTGAGCTGCGGCGGCGGCGGTAATCGGAGCCGCGAGCTCGGGCGTCACGTGGGCGCGGGGGGCGGGGGCTGTGGGAAAGGCCGGGCGGGCGCAGGCCCATTCACGGCCAGGAACCACGGCTTTGAAATCTGAGCCCGGGCGCTGCCAGACTGGTCGGGCGAGCGGGCCGGCGGGCACGGGCGCCACCGCGGATCGGGGTGGCGCTGGGGCGGGGCGTGCCCAGCCTCCCCGGCGGGAGTGGAGGTGCGGTGGGGTCCGGGCACCCAGAGGCATCTTTTAGCCTTGGCTTTTGGTTGGGGGGTGGGGACTCGCATGTCCTCAAAGACGAGCACGACGGCGGGAGATGGGGGACGTCGGTACCTTCACACCCTCATCCATAAGTTCTTTGGTTTCTTTTCTGAGTGGCGATGTCACCTGGATGGCGAGCCCAATGGGGGATGGTGGTCTCTGGGCTCTGGGGCAGGCTTCTTAGTGAGTGGGGTAGGGGCGAGGGTGCAGCACAGCAGTCTCTGCCTGGGCAGTGCATGGGGCCGTACACAGGTGCCTGTGGGCGACTGTCCTTGAGGCAGGTAAAACCCACGCATGGGCTGCTGCTTGCTGGCTCTGGGGAAAGGCAATCATTGCCCGACTCCAAGGTCTGCAGGAGTCACTTGAGGTTCATCAGGTCAAGCTAGGGCTTTCCAAAGCCTGGGACAGGTGACTCCTGGACTACAGGGTAGAAGCAGGGAGGATCCTGCAGCCAGGCTGGGGATTGGGGCACTTGCTTCTTGCTCTCTCCCTGGAATGGCCTTTCCACCCGCTGCCCAGAGATCTTCACACAAAGTGCTCTGCAGTATGCAGTTCCTTTCCATCCAGAAAATCTCAAGGCTCAATCCCACCTGCTCAGTGGGGACATGTCCCAGTACCCCCAGGGAGTTCAGGATGCTGGGGCAGGCCTGAAGGAGCAGGACATAGTGCTGGAGCGCAGGGTTCAGGCCCTGGTGGTACAGCCAGGGAGAAACCAGGCCTGTTGGACAGGTGAGGCCCCAGGGCAGCGGCAACATCCGGCTGCACTGGGAAGGAGCAGGCAGGCGCAGGTTCGTGTTTCTGTCATTTTTTTATTCGGGTGGGTAGAGGGCTGCACATTTACTCACTAGAGATCTCTGCACTGGTCCCGTGTGCATACAGGCTATATACACGCCTATGTATGTGCACATGTCACGTGTGCATACACAGAGCCACACAAGGCTGGGGTGCAGGCTGAGGAGCTCCAGCTCAATTCACAGAGGGGCATGAGACAGACTGTGGAGGCTGCAGCCCCACGTGGGGCTGCCAGCTGTCTAAAGCCGAGGTGCACCTGACAGCACTGAGGGCTGGGGTCTCAGAGGAGTCGGGTAGAGAGAGCACCCCCAATGCTCCTTGCCCACCCTGGGCTGGTCCTCAGGCTCCTGGGGAGGCAGCCTGAAGACCCTGAGTGCTTCCCGGGCCCCTTGCTGGGCCCTTCACCGTGCTGCACCAGCAGTGTGTCAGAGGACTACACGCCGGTCCAGGTGATCCCCACGCCCGCTCCGCTGGTGCCGCACTTCTAGGTGCTGGTTCTGGACCTTCTCAAAGTGCTGTAGCAACTCTGTGTAGTCAATGCTGGTGGAGTCACCTTTCTGGAATTTGGGGGCCGCCTTCAGACTGTCTCTGGCAAGATGAGCAGAGGGCTGAGTCAGTGTGTGTGCAGGGGGCTGCTGGTGGGGCCCAGTCCTAGGGGATCTGTCAGCCCACACTGGGAATCCCTCCCCAACAGTCAGCCCCTAAGAGCCCAGAGCCCCACGTGCACCCCCTCTTCTGCAGCCAGTGGGAATGGCCGGCTGGCCAGCACTGGGGCTTGGAAATCAGTCTGTGGGCTGGCAATGGCGCCCAGAGCAGGCATCAGATGGGGAAGCATTTCCTGTTTACCAGTGGCTCCCTTTGGGGTGAAAGCCAGGGATAGCAGCCAGCCAGGAAGCCAGCTGGGGATTGGAACAGGGTCTGGGGAAAAGGGGAGGAGGAGGCAGCCTGTTTTTTTTCTTTGGGGTAGTCCCAGGCTAGGGACACTGGGCCCTTAACTTGGCAGGGCACTTGTTTTTGAGGGTTGAGGCTGTGGGGCCTATAGTCACTCCCTGCCCCTGAAGAAGGAAGGCTGGCCTTACCACTGGCTACGCCAGCGGTTCCTACAGTCCTGTTGCCACCATCCAGGTGTTCTGTACAGCAGCAGCTATGCATTCCGTACTGCAGCATGCATGGTATCTCTACAGTTGTGCAGTACAGTAAGCAGCTGTGCTGCCTCAGGGCTGGTGTGCCACCTACCCAGGTCACTAGATCCCCTGGGGTCTGTCCCATTCTTAATGGTCCCTCCACCACAGCCTCATGGTATTCTCTTTCCTTGGTGGCCTGGGAGAAGCAGATCTGGATGGAAGTATCTGCTTACAGCCAGCAGTCTGGTGGCTCTGCTGAGGGGTCTCATGAGGATGGCAGGCTGTTTAGTTAGGCAGCCTTGGGCCTTTGAGTTGAGGGAGACCTCAGCAGGGGAGAAACATGATGTGGCCCCCCCACAATGCAACCTTACCAATGAGCGTGGCTCATCCCTAAAAGCTAGGATCACAGCCTGGCAGGCAGGCTTCTGGGTTCACTAGGCTGTGGGCAGGGCCAGGGCAGGGGCCACTTCCCACGGCCTGTCAAGATGCTATGGCATGATCGGTTCTTCCCAAATGGCTTTTAGAAAACAGGCTCCTGAGCTGGCCCAGCTCATGGCTGTTCAACAAAGATAGCAATCTGCTGGGTGGACCCTGGGTTTCCAACGTTGCTGCTGCCTCCTCTGAGGACGGGGAAGAACTTCTGTGGTACAGTAGTCCTGTAGCCGAGGTGCTGCCACCCCATGAGCAGCCTTGGTATGTGTGAGGCTGAGGGCCACTTGAGCTTGGAGATCTGCTGCCTAACCCACTCAGGCCAGACATGCCATGAAGCCCCCAATGGACCTGGAGGCTGTCCCTGGCCTTGCACCTGGTGCACTCAAAGGTGGGTTGAACACGAAGGTGCCAAGGGGGATGAAGCAAGGCGGGGAGGAGAGGGCTGCATCCTTTCTCTGGGACCTCAAGGTTGCAAAAGTGCTGCCCCTAATTCCTACATACTGGAAAGCTGAGGTGGGAAAATCTCAAATTTGAGGCCAACTTGGGCAATTTAGTGACTGAGACCCTCAAATAACGAAAAAGGGCTGAGGATGTGAAGGTCCTGGGTTGAACCTCCAGTACCACACATGTGCGCATACAGGCAGACTCTTCCTGTCTGGCTGAGGTTCTGAGGACGGGAGAGGGACATGTAGCTTGGTTTCTGGAGCACGGCCCCTCCCAGCCACAGGAGTGGACGTGGCCACTGCGCAGCTCCTCAGTACTTTGCAGTCCACTGAGGCTGTGGGCAACAGGGCTGCTTGGCCCATGGCAGAGTGGGCTCGCTCAGCTGCCACCCCTCTGGGCCCCTCTTGCCTTGCTGAGATGGCTTGTAGAGGCGGCGTGGCAGCATGAGGAGGCCACAGTTTGTGGGATGCAACTCTGGGAGGGGCTCGGCTCCCCCAGCTGTTCCCAGCACATAGCGTGTTGGCTTTGGCATGCTATCTACCCTGCCTGGGACTGTCCTTAGCCTCCTTCCCCAAGTGTGCACTGTCCCTCCATGCCCAACCCTGCCACCTGATCCCTCCCCAGCTGTCTCTGCATCCCCTTCCTTGCCTATAGCCCTGTACCCAGAGTGGGGGCTGTCTCTTCCCAGGCCTGTGTGAAAAGGCTGGGAACCTAGGGCTGGGAAGAAGTCCCATGCCATGGATTCCAGACGTGCATTTCATGACGAAGAAACCAGGAGCCCAGGCAGGGCCAGTGGTTTGCCTGAGGCCACATAGCCAATATATGGTACAGCCTGAACCAGATCCTAGTCCAGGTCTAGAAACCACCCATGAGCCCACAGAATTCTCTACCTTAAGCCAAACACTTAGGTCAAGACTTCCTAGACTCCAACTATGGGAGAGGCTGAAGAATACCTCATTTTCTCAGCTTTCACTGCAAAGGTGTCCCGCTTTGGCTTAGGGACGCTGGCTAATTTCTTGTCCTTCCTAAGATGAGGTGGAGCGTGCAGAACTCGGCCCTATGGTTCCCATGGGGAAGCTGCTGCTCTGTTAACTACTCTCTCTTCAGTGTCTGCCAGGAGACCCTAATACCTACAGGGTGGCAGCAGGGCCACTGCCTAAGCCAGGCTGGTGAGGCCAGTGTGGCTGCAGGGCCTTTCCACAGGGTCTCTGGAGCTGGAGGTGCTCTGGATGGAGGGGTCAAATGTAAATCCAACCCTCAGCTGCCTCCCTGCTCCTCTGGGACTTCACTGTGCTGTTTCCTGGGCTCACCCAGGTGGCACCCAGAGTGCCACCAGGAGACACAGGTGGCCAAGGCCTAGTCATACCCACCGGAGCTCTGCTGGCTGGGGAAGGGAAAGGGGAAGTAGGGCCCAGCCTGTCAGGTGGCCCTGCTCTGCCCCTGAAGGGCTGGTCGAAGCCCAAACCCGGTAGTTCAGTGGTTCGGAGTGCCAAGCAGGCCCACCCGAGGTGGCCCAAGTCCACTCCAGCGGCAAGTGCTGGGGCCCTCACTGGAGCAGAGTGCCAGGCCTGCTGTGTGCCCCCAACAGCCTAGGAGGGAATTCTAGACACACAGGGCATCTGATGCAAGCTGGGTGCGCTCCATTCAGCGTAAATCTTCTCAGTGCTCTGCTGGTTTCCATGGCGACCTGACAAGTGAAATTTTCCATCTCGGATGCCAAATGCCTGTGGATGAGGCAAAGCCTCCAAGGGTTACCAAATATAGACACAGCCCAACAGGCTCCGGGGCTGGGGCCAGCAGTGGGCTCAGGGTGGGAGCCTGGACCCCCCTGCCCAGAGGATGCCAGGCTTGGCCTCCTGGAGATCTGCTTTTCCTGCTGATGGGACCTCAGCAGGAAGCCATGGGTACATCCCTGCCTCCGATCCCACCAGGAATGTGTCGGGACCATGTCTCTGTGACACTGAGGTCTCTCTGGGGCCCAGACTGGGCCGCATCTTGCTCTCTGATCTGACTGCCCCCTGGGCCCTTGTCTCATTCCCCCAGCTGCAGCTCCTGTGCAGGGATCTCTGCTAGCTGACGTTGGGTGGCCTGAATTCCATGGAGTGCTGGTCGCACTGAGCTCCCCAATGGCTGTGTCACAAGGTCAAAGGGTAGGCGGTGATGGGGGGAGGGTCGGCTGCAGTAACAAAGGGGAGACCTCGGCCAGGCGGCACCTGCTTTCCCCACTGGGCAGGCACGGAGGCACTCACTCGGTCTGCAGCAGCTCAGGGTTGGGCACGCACTGGAGCCGGTGGGAGAGCAGCTGAAAGGCACTGCTCTGGGGCAGCAGCATGAGCAGGCCGTACAGCGCCTTGATCAGGTAGGGGTTGTTCTTCACGTCCAGCAGCTGCAGGCGCAGATCTGCAGCAGGGTCAGGGCAGAGGCCAGGGGTCAGGGATTTGCAGTTTGGGACATACCCAGCCCAGACCTTACACCTCAGCCTGGCTATGACTGGGCCCGTCACCTGGGACCCTGGCACTGTGGCATCTACAGCCTGAGGACCAGGCTGGGCAAGGCTGGCCAGGCCAGCTGCCTCTTTCTCCAGGGTCAGGCCTACCTCCCCCATGCTCAGTCCCCTCCCAGCTAATCAGGGGTGGGGGCTTGCAGAGTAACAGATTCCCCAGTCGGTGCGCGTGCCAACACGAGAGCTATAAATAGGGTGAGGAGAGAGAAAGACAGTGGATTAAGGTGGCTTTGGGAGGGGGGGCAGGAAAGGCAAAAGCTTTTGTGTGCAGCGAGGCACAAAGCCCGAGTGTCTGGCAGGTGCTTCTGGATCTCCACCTTGGATGCAGAGGGCAGGAAACCCATCCCTAGTTTCTGCCCAGTGGCCATCCCAACCCTGGGTGCCTGGACCCCGCTGGTGGCCAGTTGCGTCCCCTGACAGCTTCCCCAAGCTCCAAGGGGGCTGGGCTGGAGATAGGGTCTCAATGTTCTATGCCTCTCCAAGGTCATTGGCTATCACAGGTATCCCTTGTGGAGGACAGGCTACTGTCATGAGGAGGGAGAAAGCCTCCCTAGCAGAGGCTGCTCAGGGGGTCCGGGAGGGCCTGGGAGCTTGGGCATCCAGGCCTTGGGGCCAGTGTTAGGGTGGGCCACAGAACGTGAGACAAAGGGGGCCTTGTGTCCCAGGCCCCCTTCTGAGCCTGGGATGTCCCATGGCCCGTCCTCTTGCTCCAGGATGCAGGTGTTCCCAAAGAGGATCTACAGTTGTCCCCAGGGATGGCCACCTGTGATGCTGTGAACTGTGTATTTTGTACTCATTCTTGTTTCCTGGCATACAGCTTCCAAAATGCTTGGAATCCCCCGAACAAATCTTTTGTATGCTAATGAGCAGACTGAGGGGTGCCTGTCCCCAGTAGCTTTGGCAAAGGGGCCCATCAGTAGAATGACAGCCAGGATTAGAGGGCTGGGACTTTTAGGTCCACCCACAACCTACGGAAAGGCTGAGGGATGAAGGTTGAGTTCAATCACGAACAGCCAATGATTTAACCAAGAGAGCCTAAAACAGCCAGACAAGGTAGTGCACGCCTATAATCCCTGCTACTCCAGAGGCTAAGGCAGGAGGATTGAAGTTTGAACCTATATTGGGAATTAAGAGGTACCCTGTCTTACAATAAAATGCGCTGGGATGTAGCTCTCAGTGTGAAGCCCTGGGTTCAATCCCCAGTAATAGGAACTTAAAAAAAGAAACAAAGAAGAGATGGAGAAAAGTGAAAGAATGCATAAGTAATAAAGACTCCATGAAAATCCAAAGAACAGCTAGGAATGCCTGTAATCCCAGCACTTGGGAGGCTGAGACAGGAAGATCAGGAGTTTGAGGCCAGCCTGGGCTACACAGTAAGAGCTTCTAGACAGCAGGACTTGCAGTTGTTCCTGGAGGGTGGGGCGCCCCTCCCCCAACCCCGGTGCCTCTGCATCCCAGTTCTTCATAGTAGTTTCTGTAGGAAACTATGCCCCAGAGTTTTGTGGGCTGCTGTAGCACATACATGAATCCTGCAGGGCTACTGTGGGAACTGTGATTGACAGTCAGAAGCACAGGTAAAATGTTGGGGTTTGTGACTGGCACCTGAAGCAAAGAGGTTTGGTGACAGATTCCTAGCCTACATGATCTGGGCAGACAGTGTCAAAAATGAATCAAACTGGGGACACCAAGAGAGCACCTGAAGACTGCTAGCTCGCTGCTGGGGAGAAGTCCCCAGGCCACAGACAGCTGGCACGGCACTGGAGACGCGTGGGCCTGCTGCTCTGAGTCTTTCCTTCCTTTTGGGCCTCGGGCAGCTAGAATTGCCCCATGTCTAAGCTGGCCACCAGCAGGCCACTAGGCCAGGGATCTGAGCAACACAGCTTGGAAGGATGCTACACAGAGACCGGTGAGCATTTCTGCGGTCACTGCCCTTCCTCAGAAGGCCCTGGGAGCCGACGTGTGAGGCAGATCCAGGTAAGCCTGCCTGGGATGGGCTGCAGTGCACCCTGCCAAGAACAGTGTTTCCCTCCTGCCCTTCTATCTCCTCGGTGTGAGTCACTGTGGCTCCCGCTGCTCCGAGAAGCTGGCTTGTTGAACAGGAGTTGGGGAGAGGGGGTACCTGAGTCCCTGCATTCACTGTTGGGCTCTAGAGAGAAAAGAGGCCGATGGCTTGGGCTTGGTGGACCAGAGATCTGCCAGAGAGCTGAAAGCCTGGGCGGCTGGCTGGGTTGGCAAGGAAGGGAGCCCCCAGCAGGGCTGCCTCCTGCTTCCTTACCACTCCGTAAACACACATGTGTCATTCTGTGCGCCGCCTGCCCGCTTTGGGGAGCAGGCGTGGCTATGTGTTGAGGTGCCAAGCGCGGCTCACCCAGCCAGCTGCTACTTTTTTTTTTTGCACATTTAGCCTGGGTGTTACTCATCAGCTCTAGCACGTGTCATCTCTTTTTTCAGAGGAGAGGGCATAGATCCTGGGCAGGGCCTCACCACAACCTTCTGGTGGGTTCTGCATCAGCTTTGGCCTAATTCCATGAGACCCACCTTGAGGGCACAGGCAAGACCAAGTTCTGAGGCCTGTGTCCCACCTGCTCTGGCTGGCCTCTCAGCCTTGTCAACTTTATCTTCCATTCTTTTTTCTTTTTGGTACCGAGAATCAAACTCAGGACCTCATGTGTGCCAGGCAGGCGCCATGCTGCTGAGCTATAGCCCCAGTCCTTGTCCATTCTTGACACTCCAGAAGCATCCCTGGGCTGACTGTCCTCCTCTGTCCCCAGCTAGGGGCAGCCCTGGATGCCTGGCTCCTCCCCACCTCACTCCAGCCCAGTGAGGGCTCACGGCTGGGGTTGGGGCCATTCTAGACACAGCCATCCCCACCCCGGGTCTTACACGTAAAGATGGGGCACTCGATCAGCTGCACCAGTTTGTCCACCTCCGTGAGGAAGTCCACAGTGACCTCCAGGTCTCCGCTGGGTGAGAGTCAAGGAAAGTCTCCCCACTGGGCTGGCACAGTCAGCTGAGCCAGGTGGCTACACCTTGCTGAGAGGTGGCTGAGGCTAGACCCCAGGGGCTCCAGTTAGCAGCTTGGAGCTCCACGCCCTCCTTCCACCTGATCCTGGTTTCCTCTGCAGAGCCAACCTCTCCCTAAGCAGATTCTGGCCTATGCAGGACCTGTGTCTATTCTCTTTTTTGCCCCGTCCTTCTGCATGGAACAGAGCAAAGCAGTCCCTCCTGTGTGTAGGTGCTCAGGTTCCGCTCTGGCAGTTCTGTCCTTTGTGCCCTTCTGAGCTTGCAATGGCTCTTATCAGGGTACTGCAGCCTGGTGGGGGGTGTGGGTAGGGGCAGTAAGGGGGGCAGGGCAGGACGGGCCCTGCTCCTGCTTGTCCCACATCCAGCCACTGCCAGAAGTGACTACAAAGAACAAATTTATGTTGTAGAAGGAGAGCAGGCACACTGAGGGGGGCCAGGCAAGGTGGCACCTTACCATTTGATCTGGATGCCCCCAGATGCCCTTAGCCACCCGGGTCTTACACGTAAAGATGGCTGGAGTTCCTGGCCCATCGAGACATGGGCCAGTTCCGCATCCTGAAACAGCGCTCCAACCTGGAGGTGGCACCTGTCAGGCCTTACAGACAAGGCGGGTTTGCTTTCCAGTGTTCAAAAACAATCCGACTATTGGTGTTTTTTGGTGAGGCAGGGGCTGAGGGCTGTGTGTGTCCCGCCTCATGTCCCACCTGCTTCTTAGCGTGTCATCTACGGAGCTTGCCACACTCTGGCTGTGACCTCTGAAGGTCCTACTAGCCCTGCCGGCCCCTCCCACACCCACCTGCAGCAGCCCAGCATGGTCTCTGTATCCTCAGCTGTGGGCCTGGCACCAAAGTGGCTGTAGGAGCTGCGCAGTGAGGAACAAATGTCTCTGCTCTGGGGTGGAGGGCTCCTGTCTCCTATTAGCACCTGCTGGGCCATCCCCCTGGGCCCCTGGCTGGGCTGGAGGCTTTCCCAGGCCCAGCTGCCACCTAGGTGGCTCGGAGATGAGCCTGGCTGCTGTGAACAGTGCTATCCCAAGCGTCCTTCATGGCATCCCTGGCTGGGCGGCTCTGATGTAACAAACCCTGGCGGCTGAGCAGAGGATCGGGGCAGGATGGTAGGGGGCATCCCCTGCCCCTCTGTCGGGGGAAGCAGAGCAGCCGAGGAAGGATACAACTTCTGGATGAGGTCATAGGCGTGGCGGTAGTTCTGGGTGAGGAAGCAGAGGGACACGGTGGTGACGGGGTTGTGGCACCAGGAGCGGTAGAGGCAGCAGAACAGGTTCTGGCTCTCCTGGGGGAAGAGGTGCAGCAGTTAGGAGGCCCAGCCCCTCCCCAGAGTGGGACCCCCAGTGTTAAAAGGCTGAGAACCTGGCCCCTTGGGAGCAGACAGGGTGCCAGCTCAGCACCCTGGTTGTGTTTGGCAGCCCAGCTGGGAACGAGTTGTCACAAAGGAAATGCTGACAGTTCCTCAGACCCTGTCATTACCTCCCAGCCCCACAGAGCAGTGTGGTGGTGGCAGCGGTGAGGGCCTGGTGGGGAGTGAGACTGCCCTTTGTGCTGCCACTTCTGCCTGGAGCAAAATGACAGAACCCTGTGGTCCCAGAGGCTGTGGAGCAGGAAGGGAGAGGGGGTGTGGACAAGGAGGGAGCTCTCTCTGCTGGGCCCCCCAGGCTAGCTCTACCTCTTCATTCCAAAACACCAGTTCCTTCCTCCTCAGCGGCCCTGCTCACCCGCTCGCTCATCCCCTTGGGATGCTGGTAGCACTGGGGAGCCCCTGTCACTGAGGAAAATTCTTAAGGTCTCTGCGAATGTCTGGACGGAACCACAGGAGGAAGGAAGGGCTGTGGCCTGGCTCATTTTGAGCCACTTGGCCCCAGATGTCCTCAGACACGGACTTGGGAGTCCTTGGGATGTCTGGATCTGACCTGAGGACAGGGTCTGCAGGCTCTAACTTGGGAAGGACAGCAGTGAGGTGACAGGAGCTCAGATCGGGGAAAAAATCCTGGCGCCTCAGCACCCAGAATGGGCGGGGTCCTGGAGGCCTCTGTAGTCTTCAGCTGGGCTATGTGACACCTATAGCTTGTGTCACCCTTTCCTGTGGCAAACATTTCTTCCGTGTGGGTCCTCACAGGCAACAATGTGATGCCCTAGCTCACGACAGCTGCTTTACAAGGCAGGTGTGTCCAGCTATGGCAGAAGGGTGGGATTATGATCCAGTGGTCTGACCCCGTCTGGATGGGGCAATTCATAGAGGGTGGGGTAGTCAACATGTAGAAAAGGGCGGGCTGGGTGGTGCACGGACCCTGTGCAGGGCAAGGAGCCTTCCGTGGGCCGAGACCTTGCCAGGCAGAGGGTGACTCACTCGTGGTGGGCACTTATATATAGCCACTCAACCCAGGGAGCTCTTGATGTTATCCCTGTCTCTTCCCATGAGCCTCTTGGGGGCAGTGCATGCAGGCCTAGACCTGAGCCTAGGAACTTGAGTACCAGAGTCTTCAGGTCCTTGAGCTGGTTTCTCAGCTGGAAGAGT
Organism: Capromys pilorides; assembly: GCA_004027915.1. Lineage (NCBI taxonomy): Eukaryota > Metazoa > Chordata > Mammalia > Rodentia > Capromyidae > Capromys > Capromys pilorides. The sequence continues at coordinate 25,960 of PVKN010004816.1, forward strand.
TCAGTGGATGTGAGCAGGATGGTGTTGAGGGTGTGCACCATGGTGGAGGCGAACTTGAGGTCCTCCTCCCGGAGCAGGATGTCAGCCATCGAGTGAAAGATGTTCTCCGCGTTCAGCAGGAGACACAGCTGCCTGGAAAACAGACGGTGATGGTTATGCTCAGGCCACTCTGGTTACTTCTTGGCCTTGACTTGGAAAACTCCCCCTGGTTTCTGGGGGTCCTAGGGAAACCTGACCTTTCAGGGTCAGGGGTGGGGCTGTGGTGCTCTTGGGAAGGCCAGGGAGCTGCTTCCTGTGGCCTGACCCTCCCAATATAGTGAACCCTAGAGTCCTATAGGTTACATTTATGTCCCACCCCTACGGAAGCATCAGGACTTCCGTACTGGGATGTCACAGCTCATCTTTACCTGAGAATTCTGCACATGCAAGTTAGGTGTTACTGCCGCCCTCTCCCAGTGGGGGGCCCTGAGGTCAGGGGTCTATGCTGTTCCTGTTCCACTTCTAGCAAGGAGTTTGAAAGTGGCAGGGGATGTGACAGCAGTCAGGCTGTGGGGGTCTGATCACAGCTCTGAGATCCATCTTTGTGCCGCAGATGAGGAAAGTGGCGCAGGGAAGTGCAGGGCCAGGTGTGCCAGGGCCCGGCTCCCCAACTCCTTGCCACACCTCTCCTCTACAGACAGCCTTGTGGGTACAGATCCGGCTTTGTGGAAAAGAGTCTCTGTGCTACAAAAATGAATCCAAAGGATGCAGAAAACCAGGTTTGGGGCCGGAGATATAGTTCAGTGGCCCAGTGCCTGCCTGGCAAGCGTGAGGTCTCGAGTTTGAGTCCCAGTACCCCCCACCCACCAAAGGGATTTTCCAGGGTCCCGGGGGACAATGTGACATCAATAGCAACAAAGCAGGTCTTGAGGCTAGACACCTGAGGCATGTGTTCTCAGAGGCCTGGCTTTGAGAGGAAGAGTACCCCAAGGCTAGGTGGGCCTGGGTTTCCAGCTGGGGTGTGGAAGGAATAGGCAGAGGCAGGTGTGAAGTGGGCATGGCATATGTGCTTCTGCTGGGTAGGCCTTCACGGGGTTGTCTGAGGCTGATGTCATCGGCCTGGCTCCTGGCTCCTTGCTCCAGGGACGCATCAGCACAGACCAGACGCGGTCGCCTGTGCTGGGCGACATGAGCCACGCTGTGAGGCAATGTGTCTGAATGGTCCTTCTCCCTACTCCTCCTCGGCATGAGCAGGGGGTGCTTTTCTGCTTCCCTCTGAGTACCAGCCATTGCTTTGTGCTGGAGAAGAGTCTGCCCCACCTCCAGCCCTGGAAAAATCCCAGAGCATGTGGTAATGGAGAGGCCAAACCACAAAACTCAAACAGTGGGCCAGCTGTCTCCAGCCTAGCCCCAGAGAGAACCAGCAGGCCTGGGCAAGAGACTGAGCAAGAACTCTCACCTGGGCTGGGGCACGGGGGCACGGGGGCACATGGGCCGTGGACGGCGTGGGAGCCACAGCTTCCTCACTCTGCTGTGTGCTGTTCTAGTGCTGGGTGGGTGGGCAGAGGTGCCAGGGCCTGGTGGCCCCGACCAGCAGCGGTGTGATCTCAGTGCCTCTGCACTGCAGTTTCCTCGTCACCTAAGTGGGGGCAACCCTTGTCTAAATGGGGAGAGACACTTGGAAGGCAGCTGGCAGGACCAGGGCACATGGCACACAGAGCCCAGAGACCCCACAGCGGAGACAACAGCCAGCCCGCTGGTGGGGGGTGGTGGAAATTCTGCAGAACTTACACAGTGCTTCCTGTCCTCTCCTGCTCCTCCCACCCTAGATGAGCTCTGTCTCCAAGGCCGTGGGACAGAAATGTTCCAGAAGGGCAGGCTGGGGAAGAAGGGGAGTGTTCTGACAAATGGTCACAAATGCCCGTCGCCTGCAGCTGCTGCCGTCTCCATGACAGAGGCCAACAGCTGAGCTGCTGCCAGGCAGCGCTCTCCAGGGACCCCAGGCCAGTGCAGCTCAGCCTGGACCCTCAGCAGCCAAAGGGCGGGTGGCTGCCCACGTGAGGACAGCCGAGGGTGGGCACGGAGGGCTGGCAGGGGAGAGTGCTGATGGCCCTCAGGTCAGAGGTGGCAGAACTTTCTGGAAACGATCTTCCCTTGCCACCCCTCTTACCTAGCTTTCCTCCAGCCTCACTAACTGTACCCTCACCTCTGAGACCTCTGAGACCCCTGCTCTTCATCTCCTGGTGGTTTCAACGAGTCCCGTGGCTCAATCCCAAGCTGCTTCGGAGCAGTGGCTCCCATGAGCCTCTCCTGCTGAGCTCCAGATGGGACAGAACCTGCCAGGTGGATGTCCCTCCCGGGCCATGCAGCAGGCACCTCAAACTTTATTTCAAACTTAGTGTTCCTGTAGACTTGCCTTGCTTTATCAGTAAGTGGCATCACGGCCCACCCAGCTATTCAAGCCCACGCCAGCGGTCCCTGGTCATCTGCCCCCACATGGTCCAACGATAGGCCTGGGGATTTTGCAATCTGAGCATCTTCCGCTCAACTTTTTTTTGTTTCTTCTCCGGCTACCATCACCCAGGGGCAAGTGCCAGCCATCTCTTGCTGGGCCAGCCTCAAGATGAAGCCACTTCTCTCAATCCTGTAGGTCACTTTTCCATACCAACTGGGGTAACCCTAAAAGGTGCTGACCCACACATTCCTTCCTGGTTCCTCTACTTGCCTACGTCAGTGGGCTCTCCCAGGTTCTATCAGAGCCAAGCTCCTGCCACTGCCACCAAGACCTCACATCGGTGCTTCCTCTCCAGCCTCAGCTCTCACTGCCTTTCCTCAGACATCCTAGCCACTCTGGCTTTTCCTCTGACCTAAGTCTTGCTTCAACTGCTGGGCCTACTTTGGCTGTGCCTGGCACACTGTTGAGGGTCTAGTACCTGGCTACTGGCTCCTTCTGGCCACAGGGGTCTCAGCTTCACCTCAGATCCTGAGGAGGCCCTGGGCAGACATACCCTCTCCTCCTGCCAGCCCCTTTTAAGAGTGGGACTCAGTGCTTTCATAGCATTTGCCACTTCCCCTTGCTAGGGTGCTCGTGTGCTGGCTTCCTGCCCAACTCTCCCTCTAGCACAAGAACTGCAAAGGCAGGGCCCTGGTTGCCACTCTCCTAGGCCTCCACCAAGAGGGCCTGGCACTTGCCAGCTGTCCCATCAGTGTGTGAAAGGACTTTATTCATCCTGCTCACTGAGACGTCACTGAGGCCTGAAGACACTCCTACCCGACTCCAGCGTACCTGGTCTGCTCAGCCGCAGGCAGCTTCCTCCCCTGCCAGTGCACTCTCACTCTCACCCTGACCCCGGCCAGGCCAGGCCCAGGGGTGCCCTGCCCTGGCCTGGCTGTGTTATCCCAGAACAATCTGATGCAGTTGCTTCCACAATGGCCTGAGAGACTGGCGCGCCCAGCCTTCTACAGTAGTCAGCTCTGCATCACTTTAGTGAAGTGCCAGAGGCAACTGACAAGTAAGGAGAAAGGGTTTACTTAGCTCACGGTTCAAGAGGTTCAAGTCCAAGTGGGAGGCCCTACTACCTTAGATCCCTAGTGAAGGTGGCACTTTATGATGGGAGCATGTGGAGGACCAACCCGTAGCAAGCGGGGCAACAGAGACTAAAAAGATCAGGTCCCACAATCCCCTTCAAGGGCATGCCCCTGGTGACCTAAGGACTTCCTGTAAGGAAGGCCTCATCTAAAGGCCCAAAGCACTTCCCAGTAACATTACTCTGGGACCACGTCTATACCCCACGAATTCTGGGGAACAATATCCATCCTTCAACTGTCATACTTCACCAGCAGTCTCCCTCTTAAAAGACCGAGGATACTGTAGAGGGTGCAACCCAAGCTTTGTGGCCCCCACCATCTCTAGATGTATGGCCTCTCCTACCCTGCCCCAGATGCTACTCTCCCAGAGCTCCCCCAGGTGGCTCTGGCCTGGGGCTGGGGCTGTGGCAAGCAGAAAGGTGAGAGGTGCGGCCACACCTGCTTCACTCCTAGGTCATCTAGGCTTAAGGAGAAAATACCTCGTCCCAAAGCCTCAAGAAGGGCCGGGGAGATGGCTCAGTGGTCTAAAGCTCCTGCCTGGGAAAGTTTAGGCAAGAGCAGGGACTGCAACTCAATCCTGGGCACCACATGCTGTGCGAGCCCCACCCCCAGGGCAGGCTGAGCCGGCCATAACACAAATAAATAAATGAGGTTTAAAAAAACCAAAAAACAAAGCCTCAAGAAGACAGGAGTAACAGGGACAGTACTACTAGGCCAGGGCAGCCCCTAGTACGTGTCAGGCATTGTCAGCCAGGCAGCGGCAGATAAAAATAGCAGCTTCTGTCCTGTCTTGGGGGTTCACCAAATTCAGAGCACTGTTGGGGCACCCAAGGGAGCAGGGACGGCACGTCTGGGTAGGGAGGAAGGAAGCCCACTTTCCACGGCCACCTCAAAGCCATGGCAGGATCTGCACAAGCAGCCAGTTTCCACATGCCCAGCACCATGCTCCTCCTGTGGTTTCCTGCTGCGTCTTCACAGCCTGGGAAGCCCCCTGCAGAGAAGAGGAGCCTGCGGCTCAGAGAGGACCCACTGCCAATCACTCCTACAGCTGATCGGGGAGGAGAAACAGGGCCTTCAGACCCAGAAGCCATCCGCTTCCACAGCCCAAGTCCCCCCTCGCCACTCTGCCTGCCAGTACCCATCCCTGCCCAGGGGAGGCCTGGCAGATGGCTGCCTCACAGGGCTGCTGCGTCATCGCTTCTCTGTTGAGCCCCAGCCCGGCTTGAGCTGCCTGCCTGGCTCCCAAGCACAGCGTCAATAATGGAGCGCAGCTTGCAAGCATTACACATTTGCCCATGTTCTGAATCTCCATATTAAAGTGTGTTTCACCAGCAGACAATGGCCTGGAAAGTGCTTGGGGACAAGGAGAGGTGGGGTGGGAGGGAACCTGCAGGGGGGTCCAGAGGGGTTCAGGGGCCATGAGGGGCCTTGGTTACTTATGCAGAAGAAATGGGTCCTCTTGTGTAGCTGTAACCCAGGGAATGGCCGGAGGGCAGGCAAAAAGCACTGTTCAGGAAGGGCTCCTTACTTGGGAGCAGTCCCCAAACTGGGGACACAAGGCCTCAGGCCTTGGGGATGTGGTCCTGTTCTCCCTCTGAGGCCTCTGGCTGACCCTTACTTCCAGCTCTGGTTTCATGATGGGGAAGAAACAGCTTCTCTTGCTCCTCTGTCACGTGCCAGGGGCTGTCAAGGTAGTGACCTGCCTTGCTGCTCTGAGCCCCCAGGACCCTACAGAGGCGCCGTCACTTTTCCTTCATGTGGTCCTGCCACCAAAATTTCCCTTTTGGGTGCAGCCCCACTGAGGCCTGCCGGGGTCAGGGGCGGTGCTCTGGGAAGCACATGCCCAGAAATGGCTGCACCACACCTGCCAGACCGCGAGAGCCTTTGTGTCACCGTCAACCACCAACAGTGGCCAAGTGTCACTGTGCGCCTGGTGCCAGCCCTACATGGCTGATAGCCTCCGTGGGGGCCACTGTGTGAGGTGCTCTTTTGAGCCCTGCCAGGCAGCCCCTGTTCCAGGGAACCCTGCTTGAGAGCAAGTGGAAGGATGAAGATGCCCATGTGCCTTTGGGGACTTTGGGCTCTGGGTGGCTCTAACCCAACCAACCAGTCACCCCTGTGGCACATGGCCCAGGCTGGACAGAGGCTGACGGGAGCCTGGGTGGTGGGAAGGGGACCGAGTGCTGCTTCTCCGTCAGGGGCTGGGCAGGATCATCCAGGCAAAGCCGAGCCTTGGTTTGGAGGGCGAGGCCCCTCGTGACCCCCACTGGGGCTGCACGCAGAGCGAGCAGAGCTGCTGCACAGACACAGCTCGGCTCGCCCCTTGTCACAGGGCCTACCCCACCTCCCTGACGCCTGGAGGGAGCGGGGGCACCGACCACACCACAGGGCAAGATGCTGGGGACAGGAAGTGGTGTGGGGCCAGGAGGGCACACAGTACCTATCATGGTACCTTCTGGGGAGCAAGAATTCTGAGACTGTGGCACATCTGTGCCACGTGGCTTCTTGGAAGACTGCTTCACAACCCCACTGCCCTGCACCTCCGAGAGCAGGAGCAGCAAAGCTGCTGAGGCCAGGCATGGCGTCCACAGTCAGCTCATCCTTCTCAAGTATCTTGGCCATGTGCTTAGGACACCCCCACAAACCCCCTTTGGGGCCACTGACAGTCCATATCCATGCCTGCCTATAACTGTCACAACCCTGAGTGTGGAGCTATGGGTGGCAGGAGGGAGCAGGGCCTACGGCTGCCCTCTTTCCTGGGCCTTCTTTAGGGACAAAAGGCAGAGGCAGGGAGGCTCCTGACTCCTGGTTGGGATGTGCAGGGTGTCAGCTGGGAGGAAGAGGGAGGCAGGGACCCAGGAACGCCTGCACTTGGTGGGACGGGCACCAAAGGGTTCAGGGTACGTTTAAGGGGGAGTGGGGATAAGTGATCATCTCCTCCCAAG
>PVKN010004817.1:0-32474 GCA_004027915.1 Capromys pilorides
GCAAGGAGCTCATTGGGCTGGAACACATCAGGGTGAGATAAAGGCAGCCGAGTGAATGAGGGTCACACCAGAAAGGCTGGACTTTGGATCTGCCTGTGAAGGAACTGGATGTCACTACCTGCTAGTGGCTTGTCAAAAGAGGCGTGAGCAGCACTGGAAGGTTGACTTGGCAGCTTTGTGTAGGTGACAGCAAGGAGAGAAAGGGAGGGCTTTGAGGTGACACTTGATGCAAAGGGCTTAGCATGCATCTGTCCTACAGCGTCTCTACCGCTGGCCATCATCACCAAGCGCCACAGCAGGCTCAGGACGCAAGGGCCAAACGGAGATGTCTTTAAACCATGGTTCAAAATAGTCCTTCCCAGACCCATTTTCACATTCCTTCACTTCCTCTTTTGCCCACTATGCTCCGGTAACTGGACTCTTGAAGGTCTTAGGGTTTCCACGCCTGATGGCCTCTTGTGTGTCTTCTTCACATCCACACCTCTTCTTTGTTCAATGCTATTGGCAGAGTTTCTTCTTGAAATTCTTTTTCCTTTATGATGCTGAGCCATTCTCCGGCATTTCTGGCTACTCCTTCATGAGTCTCTTTCCTGGCTCCACCTCTTCCTCCCATTTGGTGGCTCTGATCCTCTCCATTCTCTGGCCCTTGCTCTTCTTTCTGTGTTTTTCCCTTCTTGTTCTTCACATAATCTTGACTTTTTCGGGGGAAGGGTGGTACTGGGAGTTGAACTCAGGACCTTGCACTTGCCAGGCAGGCGCTGTGCTACTGAGCTACATCCTGGCCATATAGTCTAGTGTTAGTCATTACCCTCGGGGCACAGGTCTGGCCTGATCAGCCTTGTACTTGGTAGACATAGCAAGGTGACTTGCTGGCCCCAAGCCTGCACCTCCAAGCTCCTCTCAGCTTCTCCTCCCACAACATCGCTCTTTTCACAAATCACTCCCCACCCTCTTATACATTCTTTTTTTTTTTTTTTTTTACAGGACTGGGACTCAAACTCACAACCTTGCACTTGTGAGGCAGAGCTATGCCATAGAGCTATCTCCCCAGCGCCCCTCTTACACGTTCTTGCCAGAAATCTGGCCTGCTTTTTCTGTATCCTGTATTTCTCTGCCAGATAAGGTAATGTCTGCCTCTTTACCATCATTTTTTAAAATCAATCGTGAGTCAAGTGTGGTAGCTAATGCCTGTAATCCCAGTACTGGAGAGGCTGAGGCAGGAAGATCACAGGGACTTCAAGGCCAGCCTGGACTGGATAAGAGACTTTAAGACCAGCCTGAACTATGTAGTGAGACCCTGTCTAAAACAAAAACAAAAACAAAAACAAAGCATATCATGAAAGCACACATGCTGGTTGTAAAGACTTCAAGAAACAATTCAGACACATCTGAAGTAAAAGAATGGAAATGCTTTTCTCCTCCTCCATCCTCTCCAATGTTGCCACTTGAATTTCCTCTCTGTTGACTCCTGCTATTAAGATGAGTTTTTCCTTGTTTCTAGCCCCACTGCCATGGAACTGCAAGACAGTTCCCACAGCCTGCATTTCCTTTCAGTTCAGCTCCCTGAGGACCTTCCTCACTCTGGTCCCGCCGCACCCCTGCAAGAGGGCCACGTTTCAAAGCTGTTTAACCTCTGGCAAAATACCTCATCTCATTGACCCTTCCTTCTTCGAGATAGGATCTCACTCTACAGATTGGGCTGGCCTTGTGCTCACTTTCGTAGCCCCCACACTGGTCTCAAACTTTCAGAGATCCTCCTGGCTCAACCTCCTGAGTGGTGGCATTATAGGTGTGCATTACCATGCTTGCATCCGGAGCCAAGATGGTGCCCATTGGGATCTGGCCGAGACCATAGGGCATGTGGGGCTGGGGACTGAACTCAGGCCGTTGTGCTTGCTAGGTAGGTGCTTATGCCTCTGAGCTGTCTCTCTGGCTCCTGATCCTTCCTTCTTTATCTGCAAAAGGAAGGTGATCCTAATCCCTTCTTCAAGGTGAAGAATGAGGATTAAGGAGATCACATATGTAAAGTTCTTTGCACAGCACCTGGTACATTGTATCTGCCGTGTAAATGTCAAGGATGACAATGATCATGAGGATAAAATTCATGTTGGAGGAAGTTATAGTCTAATGGAGACTTGATTAAGAGTTGTCGAGGTAAAGAAAGATAAGCGACTATTTGGGGAAAAAGGAGAGGAGCAATTTCACTAAAATTAAAAGGCTGAGTTAGGGAGTTAGGGACTAAGTTCCAAGTTTGGATTTATTCCTTAATACATGGTAGTGTTGACATATGCCTATAATCCCATCATCCTATGAGGCTGAGGCAGGAGAACTGCAAGTTCCAGCCCAGCATGGGTGATTTAGTGACTTTGTGAGACCCTGTCTCAGAATAAAAAGTAAAAAGGGTCTGGGAATGTAGCTCAGTTGGAAGGTCCTGGATTGAATCCCTAGTAGTGTAACAAAACAAAACAAAAACATAAACAACAGCAAGAAAACATAATAAAACCTTCCCTCCCCCTGTGCATAACATTTTTGTTTGCTTTTTGGGGCAGGTCTCTCTGTATGTATGCGGTGCAGGCAGGCCTCAGACTCACAGGGCTCCCCCTGGCTCAGCCTCCTGTGTCCTGGGATTAGTGCAGTTCATTGCACGCTGGTGTGCACCGCCATCGCCAGCAAGTTTTTTTTTCTTGATGTTGGAGATTAAACTCAAGGCCTTGCTCATACTACCTGCTGCCTGCTGTAGGGGGAGCCGGGCTGTGACATTAATAAGGCTCACGTGAGGAGCTTTTATTTCTCCAGGGGAAAAAAAAAGTTTCCACGTTTTAGATCATTTCCACAATGTACAGTTTTACAGCTCTAGTGCTGTCTGCCAAGTCGTTTTCTAAGCAAATTGTGCCAATTCACAATGTTATCAGCAATAAATGACTACTAGTCTTACCCCACCCTCACCCTTGAAAAAGTTTTGCCAATTTAATAGGCACGATTCTTAGATTCTTACATATTGTTTTAATTTGTGTCGCTTTGATTGCTTGTGGGGTGGACATTTTTCCTGTGGTAGCTTCTCTCTCTGTTTCTCTTGTCCTTAGTCATTTGTGTCCTCAGAGCAGCATGGGAAGTGGAACCATTTGATCTTAGGGAAGTCGTTTACATTTTTCCTGCTCCCTTCTGCCTCCCTCTAGGCTTTATTGTTATTACTTCCTAAGCTAACACATGCATCTTTGCTTAATATCAGGAAATGCAATTAAGTAAAGAGTCAAATCACCTGTATCACTCCACATTTGTTGTGTAGTCTTGGCTCATAATAGCCACAAATATATCATCTAAATTTTCTGAGTATTTCCTCATCTATAACACGGGAATAGTTGTCCTTCAAGTTGGCAGTTAAGTGAGTGGGTATTTATAGAAGAGATTCATGAGTGCAGGATATTATTCAAATTTACAAATTGCTGCTCTTAGGGCAAAAATAATTCCCTTTATTCTGCCAAATAGGATGATGATACTCTGTTCCCTAAATATAGCCTGCTTTCCCCCTGAATGACTTCAATGTCTTCCTCTATTCATTCTGCTGAGCTACCTAGCTATTCTCTGTGTGTGTGCATGTATGTGCGTGTGTGTGTTTGCGTGTGTACGTGCGTCCATGTGCATGCACATGTGTGTGTATGTGTGTGTGTGTGTGTGTGCTGGTGACCAAAGCTAGAACTTGCACATGCTAGGTCACTCCTCTACCACAGAGCCACATCTCACTTTTGTAGTCCAGGCTGGTCTCAAATTCACACTGATCCTCCCGCCTCAGCCTCCTAAGTGCTAGGATTACAGGTGTGCGTCATCATGCCCAGCTTAGTATTTTTTCACTAATTAGAATATATTACTTAGGCCAAGCCTGGTGGCACTTGCCTGTAGTCGCAGCAGTTGAAAGGGTGAGGCAGAACTATTGACATGAGTTTGAGGCGAGTCTGAACAACATAGTGAGCCTCTGCCTCAAAAAAAATTTAAAAATAAATAAGATACATTTAAAAAAATATAATGATTAGTGCAAAGGTCTAGTGAGGTAGCTCGTGGCAGAGCACTTGCCTCACATGTACAAGGTCATGGCTTTGATCCTCAGCCCCACAGAGAAAAAATATCAGTGTAGAAACCAACCATATACTTGCTGTATGCCTCAAGAAATAAAAGCTCCTGGATACACATAAAGCCACCTGTGAACCGTCCCCAATCCTAACTTCTTCCCCAACACAGATTCTTTTTTTTTTTTTTTTTTTTTTTTTTGTATTTGGTACAGGGTCTCGCTACACAGCTCAGACTCACAGTGATCCTCCTGTTTTTAGCCTCCCCAGAGCTGGGATTATAGCCATGCGCCACTACACCCAGACTCATTAGCTGGCTCAGCACACCTCGGGGATGAGGCCAGCATGCTTGTGGGACCGGGAATCGAACCCCTGTCACTGTACTTGCCAAAACAGGCGCTTAGTCCACTGAGCTTTCTTGCCAACCTTCCCCACATAGATTCTATTCTCCTGAGTTTGATGTTTCTTATTCCTATATCTTTACATCTATTTATGTGCTTATTTGTTCTGTCTCTCCCCCATATATGTATATAGTTATGAATATGTATATAATATTTGTGTATATAAAATACATACACATTTGTAGTACTGGGGATTGAACTCAAGTTACATCCCTAGCCTCTGCCCAGGCTGGGCTTAAACTTGTGATTTTACTGCCTCGGCCTCCCAGAGTGCTGGGTTTCAGTCCTTTGCCACCATATCCCGATAAAAAATGAATTTCACAAATCCGTTTTCCTCTCATGAGCTACCTGTGTATATGTCAAAGCTATATTTAGGTGGACATCCCTAAGTGCATTATAACAGTTGTTCGTGGGTATTTGTTTAGACTTCAGGTGAGAGATGCGAAGCTCTGGAGGTGAATTTGCTCGCCCTGTTGGCATCACGTCTGACTTGTGTGGCAATGTAGTCACGCTCCATTCAATCCCTGCTTTAATACTGAGCATACAATCACACTGCTCTCTATCTGCATTCATGCTGGTGGCCTCTGGGGTCTTCGGTCTTTTGTTGTTGATTTTTCTTTTTCGGACAGGATCTCCCTATCTCTCTATGTAGCCCAAGCTGGCCTTGAACCCAAAGCAATTCTCCTGGCTCCGCCTCCTGAGTGCTGGATTACAAGTGTGGATCACCACACCTGCCTCTTTGGTCATTTTGTTTTCGCCATGCAAGTATTGGCACTGTGAACATTTGCTTCATCTCCCATAGACACATGTGTATGAGTTTTTCTAAGAGTGGAACCTGGAGGGCGTGGCCTATGTGTCAGTACTTAGACATTGCCCAGCTACCCTCTGAAGGGCTTCCTCCTATCCTACCTGTCCTCACCAGATGCGTATGAATATTTCCATCACTGTTGTCCATGGGAACCCTTGGTTTTGTCAGACTTTAAAAACTTTTCCAATTTGGTGGGTGTGCAACAATACTGCTTTATGGTTTTAATATCCATTTCCGTGACTATTGAAGAAGTTGATCAAGTTCACAAGTTTATTTGTTGTTCATGGTGTCCCTTCACAGAGTTCCTTATTCATATAATGTTGCTTTCACTTTTTTTTTTTGAAATTACAGTTTTGTTTTGTTTTTTTAAATTTTTATTTATTTGTTTATTTGTTTGCTTGTTGTGTTTGTTTGTTTCTTTCTTTATTTATTTTGTGGCTGGCTCAGCCTGCCCTGGTGGTGGGGCTGGCGCAGCATGTGGTGCCGGGGATCGAACCGTAGTCCCTGCAGTTGCCTGAGCTTTCCTAAGCAGGCGCTTTAGACCCCTGAACCATCTCACCCGGCCCAGAGTTCCTTATTCATAAAGGGCCCATTCTCTCTTTTTGCTTTCTTTCTGTTTTCAAATCAGGGTCTCACTATGTAGTGCAGGCTGGTTTAACTTGTGATGATGATCCTCCTGCCTCAGCCTCCCAAGTGCTGGTCCACAACTGGCTTAAAGTGCTCATTCTGTAAGTCTGCTTTAAAATACTTCACTCTTGGGCTGGAGGATATAGCTCAGTGGGAGAGCACTCATCTAAATTTAAAAGAACCTGTGTTTGAACCCAGCACTGAAAAAAAAGCCCTCCTTGTCCATAGAATATTTTCAGATCTCCATCAAGCAGATAGATTTCTTATTTGAAACTGATAATTGAATCCAAGGCCTTCACATTGAGCTATATCCCCAGCTTTTATTTAAGTTTTTATTTATTTATTTTTTTTATGGTACCAGTGATCAAACTCAGGACCTTGCACTTGGCAGGCAGGCGCTTATGCCTGTTGAGCTATCTTCCTAGCCCTTAGTTTTTAAAATTTTAATTTAACTTAATTTTAAAAGTGTCAGAGACGCTGCGATGAGGCCCCGGAGGTCGACCTTCTAGCCGCTCCTCAGGATGTCCGCGGCTTTCATACTCTGCTGGACGAGAGGCAAGGCAGTGGTTGACCAAGAGATGATCCAGTGACTCCTGGGGGAGAATGACCGACCAACGGATCCGCTGCATTGTGGAGTATCAGAATAAGGGCTGCGCGAACGAGCGTGTTCAGTATCAGCAGGTGTTACATAGAAATCTCATTTACTTAGCTACAATAGCAGATGCCAGCCCAGCCAGTACTTCAGAAACAGTAAAGTGACCTTCTGCTTGGCTGTTGTGAGGGTTGAGCGAATATAATCCAGCTTCTGTGAAATGGAAACAGAATCTTTTATCATTGCAACTGCTTAAAACATGAACAAAACCTCTGTGTTGCCTTTTCAAATAGGAAAATGTGAAGAAACCTACTAACTTAACTGTATGCTCAATGTAAATATTTATTTTAATAATAAGTTGGATTCCACAGAATTGAAAAAAAAATTTTAAAGTGTCTTAAATTGCTCAACTTGTGACTCTCCTGCCTCAGCCTCCCAAAGTGCTGGATACAAGCACCACCACTTAGGCATAGGCTGGATGTTTTTTGAGAGCTGCAGTCCTCTCTCCATTTGGACTCTGTTTACTTTTCATTTTGCCTGGCATTACAATCATTTACAAAATTGTCTGGAGGGCAGCGGCTATGTTTATACTCTTGTTAACACTAGTACAAAATAAACATTTCATAAACCTTTGTTGAATATAATCACACTCCTCTCCTGTTTATAAAGTCTCAAAACAGCTTGCCATTGTCATGTTGACTTTAAAATCCGTCCCGGGCTCTGCATCACCTGTATTTGCTGGGGTATCCCTGCCTCCTGCCCTTGAGCCTGCTCTCTTCTGTCTGTAGTGAGAACGTCCCAGTCTGGAAATGTCTGGCTTCTCTCTGTAGCCAGGACAGCAGCTGGATCCCACCCGTGTTAGCTGCCTGTCACGTTCCTTTAGAGATGACCTGGGAGTCCTTGAGGCAGAGGCTTGCTTTGGTTCTGTCCTGAATGTTTGGCTGACTTGGGGACACCACCTCTTGAGGACCCCACAGTGGCCAGTGGAGATAGATATGCAGGTACAGCTTAAGGGGCGAGAGACTCTGAGAGTCGAGAGGGCTCCGGGAGGAGCCTTAGGCCAGTTGGTGCCTGAATGAGCAGCCCTGGTCTTGAAGCACAGCATTGTTTAACCTTCACATGTGAATGAGCACACAGGACAAGAGACTTTTTTTTTTTTTTTTTTTCAGCACTGAGGATTGAACCTAGGCTCTCAGGACTTCTGTTAGGTGAGCCCTCTGCCATGGAGCCACACCTCCAGCCCTTTTATTTATTTATTTATTTTTGGCAGGACCAGGGATCAAACTCATGACCTTGCACTTGCCAGGCAGGCACTGGTGCCACAGAGCTATCTCCCTTCCCCCCCCCCCACCCTTTTATTATATTCTAAGCCAATGTCTTGTTCAGTTGCCTAGACTGGGCTCAATTTGAAATCCTTGCCTCAGTCTTTCCAGTAGCTGGAATTATAGGCTTGTGCTACCACACCAGTATGACAGTAGACATTCTGATGCATAGAGTTCTGTCAGTGATGTCAGTGAACTGAACAATCCAGAGTGTTCTGTACAGTAAGGAAAGGGTTAGGACCTGGCCATTCTTCCATCAGATTGGCTGGGTATCAGTTACCTGCCTGGAGCCTTGAAGACCAACATTGCTTGCTGTGTAGGCGTGTGTGTCTCTTTCCCGGGCTCTCCACCCCTGACCCCACCCCAGGCCCCATGTTAGTCTTTACATAGCTTAACGGTGAACAAAGTCTAGCAATATTCTCCATTGTGCGGTTCTGGCATTGTAATTTTAAGAGGTGGCAGAAATGGTCCCAGTGCTTATGATCTCAAAACAGGCTTGGCAAGATTTTTTACTCCACTTCTAGAAGAACACAGAGGAAAATGATATTCCACAAGTATGTGCACTTTCTGCCATCCAAATTCTTAAGGAAACAAGGAATAAAAAAGAAGAAGCTAAACTGGGTGTGGAGGCATATACCTGTAGTCCTAGCATTCTGGAAGGCTGAGGCAGGAAGATTACAAGTTCAAACCCAGTCTAGGCAGCTTAAAGACTTAGCAAGACTCCATCTCTAAATTAAAAAAATATGAAAATATGAAAGGCATTAGGTTAAGTCCCCAATAGTGCAAAAAACAACAACAAAACAAATAAAAAGTGTTTTTTTCTTTTTTTAAAATGTGTTTGGTACAGGGTCTTTCTCACTATGCAGCTCAGAGTGTAGTGATCCTCCTGTCTTCGCTCTCTCTAGTGCTGGGGTTATGGCCTGCACCATCATGCCAGGTCTTGGCTGGCTCAGTGTCCCCGGGAGCAGGGCCAGCGTGGCATGTGGGGCTGGGGATCAAACTGGTCCCTGCTCTTGCTTTAGCAGGTTTAGTTTGCTGAGCTATCTCTCCAGTTCTGAAGAAGGTGTTTATCATTCTCATCCCTCCATATACCCAGCCATTCTCTACCCAGTAATGCCTGATAGCTGAGGAAAGAGGAGCTCACACCCTGGGCTAGAGACGTTGCACGCAGACTTTCTGAAGCTCTTAGAGAAAGCTGGAGAGACGGGAGAAGGCAGCAAGCGCAAGTGCCTGTGCACATATGAGGACAATTACATGGTTCCCCCACTGTACTTACACTGCGTTCCCCACGCATACCCTGTCTTGCTCTTTGCACCTCCCTGGAAGCCTTGTATCCACAACACCTCTTTTAGAAAGTCCTCCCATGGCCTGGTGGACACCCCTGTCTGATGTGTACAAGCCTCTGAGAGTGCTCTGTTGTCTGTGCTCAGCACCCCTTTGGCAAACATGGCCTTGAACATCTTTCAGTGAGGCTCTCTAGCGGGCTACTGCACAGATAGAGGTGTCCATGCGCATGGGCACTGGATCAAGTACATTTGGAATTCTGGCTGTGTCACCAACCATCTTTGGAAAATGAGTTCATCTTTCCAAAACTCAGTTTCCTTATCCTGGTATTGGAGAATTCTGGTGTGCCTACCTTATAGTTATCATGATGGTCACATGAAATGACGTATGTGAAATTGTTAAAACTAGACTTAGAGGGCATTACAAGCTAGCTGTTATAACTTGTCACCGTCATCCTGCAGGTGTGTACAAGCCACGCCATGGGAGATCGTGCCCATGAAAGCTTGTCTCAGGATCTAATCCTCCCTCAGAGTTAGGTGCTTCTGGTCCCCTCTACCACTTTCCCCCATTCTCGGATCTGACCATGCCCTAGTTTATATATGTAACTATGTCTCTTGCTGGGTCAGTAGGTTTGTATTTTGGCTTTAGCCTTGAAACTTCAGAAGGGCCTTGTGGTGTCTTCTAACCTCAACCCGGAAATCTATGTCCCCCCACCCCCCAGATTCACTTCCTGGCTTCCTCCTGCAACTCTAGTTTTCTGCAGTTGTAAGTTGTCTCTAGACTGGGACACAGGTGTTCATAAATGATTGATGAAGGATTTCTAGAGGCAATGTGGAGTAAGGGAATGAAAACCTTCTCATTAATATGCTGCCTAAAAACTGGAAGACCAAGGGCTGGGGAGATATAGCTCAGTAGAATAAGCATTTGCCTGGCAAGTGCAGAGTCTTGAGTTCAATACCCAGTACTGAAAAAAAAAAAGTCTTTTAAGCGGGATACGATGGTGCATGCCTGTAATCCCAGCACTTGGGAGGCTGAGGCAGGAGGATTGGTGTGAGTTTAAGACCAGCCTGGGCTACAAAAGTGAGCTCAAGGCCAGCCTGAATTGCATAGTTGGACCCTGTCTCAAAAAAAACAAAAAAAACCCGGGAGGCCATGTTGAAAGATGATTTGCCATAGGGATTTTTTGTTGTTGTTGTTTGTTTTTCGTCTTTTTGAGACAGGGTCTCCCTATGCAGTTCAGACTGGCATTGCACTCACTTTTGTAGCCCAGGCTGGTCTCAAACTCACATCTATCCTCCTGCCTCAGCCTCCCAAGTGCTGGGATTACAGGCGTGCACCACCGCACCTAGCATTTCCATAGGTAGGATTTATTTATTTATTTATTTAACTTTATTTTATGTTATGGCCGGCTCAGCCTGCCCAGGGGGTGGGGCTGGCACATTATGTGGTGCCAGGGATCAAACCACAGTCCCTGTCATTGCCAAAGCAGGCGCTTTATACCGCTGAGCTATCTTTCCAGCCCCTGCCATGGGTTTTAAATCAGAAAACCTAGGCTCAATTCTCAACTCTGAATTCTATGACTGAGAAAAATATCTGACTACCATGTGCTTGTTTCATCATTTGTAAAGGAGAAAAATCAGGGCCAAGAATATACCTCAGTAGCACAATGCCTACCTGGCAAGTGCAAGGTCCTCAGTTCAATTCTGGCATCCACCCCCCAAAAAAGAAAGAGAGAGAGAGAGGGGGAGAGAGAGAGAGAGAGAGAGAGAGAGAGAGAGAGAGAGAATCTTCATGATCTATTGTGAGAATTGAAGCAATCAGTAGAAGATCTATAGAAGGTACTAGAATATTGTGGAACATGTTAAGTAGTGAATAAATGTCTTGGATTATGAACAGGTAGTAAAAATACTTGTGCTCGTTTCTGAAAAATGAACAATTTCAGTATTGAAAGTTAGAATACCTGGCAGGAGCTGTGCCAGAGTCACAAGATCCCAGAGTATCTGAATACCTCAAGGACAAGGCAAAACAGATTTTCTTGAAGCAAGAAGATAAAGAAGAGTTAAGATAGGATAGATAGCATTCAAAGTTGAACAAATATGAAAACTAGTACTTGACAGAAACCCATTTGATGATATCCTACAATTTGCTATATGTTGTCCACTTCCTGCTATCGCTAGACTTAGTTTACCCAGTGTGTTCATTCTATAGAAGACAAAGAAATAAGATCAGAGATTATAATTGTCATATAGAGTGTTCCACTTTTTATAGGCTATATCTGCTCAGAAGATGCATTAACAGGCTGGGGAGATAGCTTGGCAGCATAAGCGCCTGCCTGCCAAGCGAAAGGTCCCAAGTTCAATCCCTGGTACTGTATGCCATGCCAGCTCTAGAACCCTGGGCACGCTGTGCTGGCCCTGGAACCAAGTGTGGTAGCATATGCCTACAATCCCAACGCTAGGGAGACTGAGACAGGAGAATCACTATGAGTCCAAACTGCATAACAAGACCCTGTATCAAAAATAATATTTTTTTAAAAAAGATCCATTAACTATATAGAGTCAGTCTTTTTTTTTTTCCCCCCCCCCCTCAGGATCAGGATTTGAACTCACAACCTTGCACTTGCCAGGCAGGCACTTGTGCCACAGAGCTACCTCCCTGGCCCCCTAAGAGTCAGTCTTGTTAGAGATAAGCAGGGTGCTTAGCTAGTGCACAGCTATTGTTACATGCAATTTTACCGTAGTAACACTATTTAGAATCCACTCACCCCCACCTCCTACAGCACACCCAACTGTCCCTGAGTACACATATTCGTTTTCTGTTATATGCCTGACTGAATTCTTTGCTCATAGTCTCACAAGGCAAAAGTTAAATGTCCACTGGGTTAGTTAGGTGATTATCCTTAGGCTTCTTATTGTCTTTATTTCCATTTCCCTGATGACAAGCGCTGTTGAATTTTTTCTTTAAGAGAAATTTGCTTTTTTTTTTTTTAATTTTAAGGAAGGGTCTACAGGGTGTTCAGGGTCTCACTACTAGATCGGACTTGTAGTGATCCGCCTGTTTACAGCCTCCCAGGAGCTGGGATTACAGGTGCATGCCACCAGTCCAGTCTCAATTGCCCTCTCAGCTGTGCCCCAGGGGCGGGGCCAGCATGGCAGGCCCAGGGATGGAACCCCTAGCCCCTGTGCCTGCTTGCAGGTGCTTTAATTCTCTGAGCTATTTGACCAGTCCTTTTAAGAGAAAATTGAAACTTTAATTTTTACCTAAACATGCTTGATGAGAAAGTATAGGATATTACTATCACATAAGTTAAAAAAAGTAATCTAAGTAATCAACAAATTATCTGATAAAATATTTGAACTATTTCAGTTTTAATTAGCATAAGAAAAAACTGGTTCCAAAGAATTGCAGTGTTTGGCATTTTTATGGCGAGCTTTAAATCACAGTGTTACCTAACAACTCATCTCTAACAAAGTAGCAGTGAGTAGGTAGTATTCTACATAGTCAAAATAAGACAATTCTTTATAAAATTAGGCTTAAAAATGCAGAATGTCTGGATACTAGTTGTTACAAAAGCTAAAATTAAAAAAAAGCTAAAATCAGAAAAACACCTAAAATAGATGTACTTACTGATTAATATTATTTTGCTTTGAGAAAACCAGAAATCATTCCATTCCAAGATAAGCAATAATGCTAAAAGATGTGATTAATATACAGTGTCTCTTTCAGGCTGGGCATGGTGATACAAGTCTATAGTACCAGCACTCAGAGGATGAGACAGAAAGTTACCTTAAGTTCAAGGCCAGCCTGGGCTGCATAGGAAGGTCAAGTCCAGTTTGAACTACATATCAAAGCCTTGCCTAAAAAAAAAAAGAAAGCTCTTGCCAAAATATATATTGTATCTGTAACTCTGTGTTTAGCATCCTTTGATATTCTTTAAATCTTTTGATCCACTTTTAAACCACTCTTTGAGGGGGCTTGCCGGTTAGTTCAGTTGTTTAAGCAACTGCTTGGGCAAACCCAGTCAGGCACAGGGGACCGCAGTTCAACCCCGAGCTTCACATACCTTACCAGAACCACCCTTAAAGCAGTCTGAGCCAGCCAAAAAAGAAAATCCTTTAAACCATTGTTTGAATAGAGTTCATAAGTAGAGCCATTTTCCCACCATGGAATGTTTTCATTTTAAAACACAGTAGTAAAATGGCAAAAGAATTAAGACAGTAGGTTGAATGTCTGTTCTCTGAAATGCTTGGGACTAGAAATGTTTTAGATGTTTTCAGATTTTGTAATACTTGCATATATCCAAGTGGGTGGAACCCAACATTAAATAGAACATTGATTTGTTTCCTATAGCTTATAGGTAATTTATACAACTATTTATTTATTTATTTATTTATTTATTTATTTATTTGGTATAGGGTCTCACTACACAGCTCAGACTTGTAGTCCCAGCTTCCCTGACGCTGGGATTACAGGCATGTGCCTGGTTTCAGTGGCCAGCACAGTATGCCCAGGGCAGGATCAGCACAGCATATGGTGCCAGTGATTGACACTTAGACCACTGAACTATTTTTAGTGCATTTGTATTTTGACTGAGACCCATCATGAAGTCAGGTACGTAATTTTCTGCTTGTGACATCAGACTTGTGCCTAAAATGTCTTAGGTTTTGCATTATTTTGGGGTAGGGATTAGGACTACTCAACCAATATAAGTAATACTAATTTATAATAACTGCCAATGCACACCAATTAACTTCTATGCCCTGGCTTGAAAGTAACTACATGCTGGGGGGGCGGGGAGGTGGTATATGCCTGTAATCCCAACACTTGGGAGGTGGAGACAGAAGGATTATTGCAAACTCCAGACCAGCCTGGGCTACAAAGTTAGCTCAGGTCCAGCCTGAGCTTCATAGGGAAACCTGTCTCAAAAAGACAGCCCGGGAGATAGTTCAGCAACATACGCACTCACCTGGTAAGGGCAAAGTTCCAAGTTTGATCCCCAGAACCAAAAAAAAGACAAAGACAAGACATAAAAAATTAAAAGTTGCTGCACTAACCCATACATGGTGGCACACACCTGTAATCCCAAGACCAAAGAGGCTGAGGCCTGAGAATCGCCGTGAGTCTGAGGCCAGTCCAGGCTACATAGTGAGTTTAAGGTCACCTGCACTGCATAGTAAGACTGTCTCAAAAAAAAAAAAAAAAAAAAAGAAGAAGAAGAGGTTACTACATTATTGAGGTTAAATTCTAGAATGATTTTTTTTTCCTATGGACAGTAATAAATTTGATGAAATTCAAATAAACTTTATTATCACCTTCCGAAGCTGTATACTTTTCCAAATGATTTTTCTTTGCTCCCAGAGCCTATTTAGTCCTTCAGTCTTTTTTCAGATGTTTAACTTCTGCAATATTTCCTTGACATTTGTTGGTTTTTCATTCCTTCCTCCAAGTTTCAATTATCTTGGCCAATTTCGAGGGCAAAAGGGCACTTGGTAGGGACAGTGGGGTGAAGGCCAAAATAATTGCTGGAAGGAAACATCTGGGCTCTTTGTACCCCATTCCACAACATATTCAGCCCAAGCCTTGAGTCACACACTTTTGTAGCAGTCTTTCAAAGACTTCTGCTTGTTTAGTGCCTGTAGTTCTGTCCTTGGAGCCTGTCAGTTTCAGATGACCCTTGGTTGTTGTCTTCTGCTTTAGTTCTGCACATTCCAGCTGAGAAGTTTAAATTCTCAAGAAAACTGTCTCTGGTACCACTGTGCTTAAGGCTCCTCCTAGCAGTGTGGTTGCTGAGTATCCAGTGATGCAGTTTGACCTGCTTTCTTGTTTGTTTGTAAGGATTAAACGTTAAGTAGCACTTGGTTTGAGCCCAGGTATTTAGCCACCTGGCAACCATAAGTGTATGGACTAAGAAAAGCCCCTTAGAAAGGGAAGATTATGTTTATAAAGAAGTCAGAGTACTCATGAGTAAGAAGAAGGAGCACGGAGGATGGCTTTTAACTACAGACCCGGTCTCTGCCAATATTGTCCTCATGAACTTCCTTGAAGATGGCAGCTTGTCTGTGCCCGGAATTAAGGGCCTTTCTGTGGGGATTGTTGAAATTGTGGGTGAAGAGGGCCCACAGGGTGAGAGAGAAACTGGTGCCCTTGTTCATGTCTGGAGGCTATGATGCATTTGGCCCCAAGGACCCGGAGAGGAGAAAGAGCAGCTTGAGAAGAACCATATTTCCATCATGGAGCACGAAGAGTCACACAGGACTCTCTGCATGGCTGGAGTCTTGACTATAGACCCACTGTACGGTCCAGAATGAGATCATTCTGTCCTAGGTTCAGGATCTTATTGAAGGACATCTTGCAGCTTCCCAAGGAGAGGCCAAGAACCATGGGCACACTTTAAAATTGACTTTGGGGGACTGGGGAGACAGCTCGGTGGAATAAATGTTTGCCTGGCAAGTGCAAGGTCCTGAGTTTGATCCTTGGTACCACCACCCCCCAGAAAAAAAAAAAAAAAGAAAATTGACTTCTAATAAAAAGAAAGCTGTCTCTGGTTTTAAGCCCATTTTAGTTTTTTGCATTTGCAACAAAAGCCATGCCTTTGCTTTCAGCCAAAGACATCCCAGTGCTGAAGATGTGAAATGTCCAGCCTCTTCAGACTTTAGGACACCCCCACTGGTGGAACCCCTGGAACGAGGGACTACTGAATGGGTCTTCCTCTATATCCAGAATGAACTAACAGGAGTTTTAGTTAAAAAAAAAAAAAAAAAAAAGTAAAGTTGGAGTGAAGGCCCTGCTTTTTTTACGGCAGTTTTAACATTACTATAGAGAAAAGAGAGACAGTCCACAGAACACATACCTCTGTTGTTTCAAACACAGATCCCAAATCTGCTGAAAAAAGGTCTACTGGGCTCATCTGCCTACCAGCTTTGCCTACCGCAGCCGCTGGTGGCACCTGAGGGACAGTCACTTACTCTGACCTTCTCCCCTTCCTGATAGCTCCCTTCCAGTCTTCCCTCCACTCCCAGCACCACCAGCCCCATGGGCCAGAGGAACTGCCAGTCGCTCCTGACCTCAGCCCAGAAACCGTTCAGACACCTGCTGCCATTTGTTAGTTTTATGGCCTTCTGTCTCCACACCCTTTTTTGTGGTGCTGGGAATCCAAGCATGAAAGGCAAGTGAGGCTCTATCATCGAGCCATAATGCTCTAGCCCCAACCACCTACTGTTCAATCAGGCTCTTTAATAAGGTGATTTGTCGGTTTTTTGTTTGTTTGAATGGGTATGTTTAGTTTTTAACTATTGAGTTCTGAGCAGTCGTTCTGTACACTAATTATTAGCAAGATAAATACTTGGCAAATATTTTCTACTATTCTATTGTCTGTTTCTTCACTCTTGTTTCTTTGCTATACTTTGTCTTTTTGTAGCTGTACTTTGGCTTTTTACTTTGGTGTAATCCTGCTTACTGTTTTTGCTTTTGTTTCCCATAATTTGGAGTCTTGTCCAAAAAATGCTTGCTGAAATCCTGAAGTTCTTTCTATCTATTTTCTTCTAGTAGTTTCATAGTTTCAGGTCTTCCACTTGAGTCTATCAATTATATTAATTAATTCTATTCATCCATTTGAGTTGATTTTTGGAGCTGGTACAAGGTAAGGATCTAGCTTCTTTCTCCTGCATTTAGATAGCAAATTTTCCCAGTATTACTGATTGAAAAGACTCACTTTTTTCTAACTCCTATTCTTAGCACTTTCATCAAAAATTACTTGTTCATAGATTTGTGAGTTTATCTGTCATTTTTACTAGATTGACAAGAGCATAAACTTATCCCTAGCCAACCACTTCTCTACGTCATAGTTGCAATCAGAAGATTCAAATGTCTAGCTATTTCTGTTTAGTCAGTATGAATCTGTCATCAGTTTTAGTGAAAAGTTCTCTGAGCTTTTCAGAGAAATTAAATTCACACCACTTTAAGCAATAACAATTGGGTCATTACTTTTGTAAGGGGTAACTAGATTTAAAATTATTGATTTCAGAAGGATTTAAATGAAAAACTTGGGAGTAATTTTTTTAAAGACACTTGGTTTCTAATATGCTACTGAGGGATAAATGAGGAAGTGACCAATTTTGCCTGGGGGAGGAGGTGACTTTTGAGTTGGGTCAGGGCAGCGGAGCTGGAGTTTCACAGGCAGATAAGGGGCTACCAGGTATTCCAAGCCCTAGAAACATCTATATAAATAGTGCTTATCTCAAGCTATGATGTTAATATTGCTCCACCCTCACTAAGATATACATTCCTTGATGTTGTAAACCAATTTGATTTCCCAAAATGGCCATATAACTCATTATTTTGCTATTTAATTTTTACTTGCTGACTTGCTTCATATTTACTAATTTTATACATGTACTTAGCGTCAAAATAGTATGCATTTTTGACTCATATCATAGCTTTTTATTTTTGTTTTTTAATTTAAAAATTGTATTAGTGGGCTGGGGATTTAGCTTGGTTATACAGTACCTGCCTTGCAAGAGTGAGATCCTGAGTTTGATTCCCAATTAAAAAAAAAAAAATAGTAGTACAAGGCCAGGGACATAGCTCAGCAGCATAAGCACCTGCCTGGAAAATACAAGGTTTTGAGTTCCATCCCTGGT
The DNA here is from genome assembly GCA_004027915.1 of Capromys pilorides. Taxonomy (NCBI): domain Eukaryota; kingdom Metazoa; phylum Chordata; class Mammalia; order Rodentia; family Capromyidae; genus Capromys; species Capromys pilorides. The sequence goes on from PVKN010004817.1 coordinate 17,735, forward strand.
GCTGAAAAATAAATAAGTAAGTAAGTAAATAAATAAATAAATAAAATAGTAGTACATATTTGTAGAACCTAATGGTTATATTCATCATGCAGAGTTGGAGCAGGTACGTAACACATCTTAAATTATTTTACTTCCCCTGCCTCAAAATAGTTTTTCTAAAGAAAAAAAATTCTTTTAAAAGTTTTGCTCTTTTCTTGTTTCTTTTGTTTTTATTTTTAAACATTATTATTGTTACTTTTTTTTTTTTTAAGGAAAGAAAGGTTTATCTAGCTCACAGTTTGTGGAGGTTCCAATCCATAAGCTGCTGGCTCCAAGGCAGAGTGGCACATGGCAGAGGGCAGCAGCTCATGGTGGCAGAAAACAGTAGAACAGTAAGAGCAAACAAGAGGAGCTACAGCAGCAGCCTTTCTTTTATTTTTTGAGACAGGGTTTATTGTCCAGGCTGACCTTGAACTCATAGCTGGCCCAAGGTTGAACACTGCTAGCCTAAAGTAAGACTAAAATTCAGAATTGAAATAGTTTCTACTAAATGTGTACTATTTAGTGCTTTGCACCACTGTATAATTGAAATACAGACTGTGTCATCTTATACTGGGGACCATTTGCAATAACCTGACTGTAGTTCTCGCTTTTCTCTATGTCTATGCCTGTCTCTCCCCTTTTTTTTTTTTATGGCTAGTACTGGAAATTCAAACTAAATCCCACCCATTTTTATTTTTTATTGTATTTTATTTTTTTGAGCTAGGGCCTGGCTGTGTAGCCCAGGCTGGCCTTGTACTTGCAGTAATCTTCCTGCCTCAGCTTCCCAAGTGCTGGGATTATAAGCGTGAGTTTGGCTCCTATTTACTTTTTTATTTTGAGGCAGAGTCTCACTTAATCACTAATCTGTGCTCCAATTTGCAACCAACTGCCTCGGCCTCCCAGATCCTAAGATTATACACATATACCACCATGCCTAGGTCTTCTGAGACAGTTTCTCAGGCTGACCTAGAATTTACCATCCTCTTGCTTCGGTCTCCAGAGTACCTGGGATTGTAGATTGTGCCATTGAGCCCCCACTCCAGGCTCCAGCAAATGTCTTTAATTGGCTTTTTCACCTTTTAGCAGATACAGAACTCAAGGATCAGCCTCTGGTCCAGGGGAATCCACCTGTGAGTGGGGAAAGAATGAGTGAAGTCCACTGTTTGCCACTCTATCGCGTATAGAACTGAGCGGCTGAGATAGGCAAGTTTGAGTCTAGTCTGGGCAATTTAGTGATTTAGTGAGACCCTGTCTTAAACCAACAAAAACAAAAGTAAAAACAAACGTTGGGAATGTAGCTTAATGTAAAGGTCTTCCATTCAACTTTTAGTACAAAAGGGAAAACAGTCTTGGGGGTTGTGGCCTGCATCTGTAATCCCAGTTATTCAGGAGACTGAGGCAAGAGGGTGAAAGTTTGAGGCTAGCCTCAGCAATATAGACTTGTGTCAAAACAACAGCAACATAAAGTTTAACAAAGAAAGAAAAATAATAAAAGAGAACTTTGACTCTCGACACCCTTACGTGTGGAGCTGCTGAATGGAGGTTTGTGTGTCATCCCTTTATCCAGGAAGCGGAAGGAGGAGGAGGCAAGGTGTACCTTGTGCCTTGCTTGATTGAGAGCTCTGAATCTGGTTTCATTGCCTTCAACTTAATCAGAGAGACATAATGGAGGCACCTCCAGTCACCACGATGCCCGTCACTGGGGGCACCATTAACATGATGGAGTACCTACTGCAGGGGAGTGTCTTGGATCACTGTTTGGAAAGCCTCATCCACTGGCTTCATGGTCTGTGTGACAACATGGAACTGAGACTTTCCTTGACCATAAGATAGTGTTCATCCTTAAGGGCCGGTAGGTAAGCCGTTTGTCCTCAGGGCCCGGTGCTCTGTGGACAGGGCAGGATCACTTTGGCATCTGCGCTACCTGGGACAGCCAGAAATGGGAGACAAGAACTGTCATGCATTGGTGCGAAACTGTGTGGATATCGCCACATCTGAGAACCTCACTGACTTCTTGATGGAAACGGGCTTCCGCATGGACCATGAGTTTGTCACCAAGGGACACCTGTTCCGTAAGGGCATCATGAAGATTATGGTGTACAAGATTTTCCGTATCCTGGTGCCAGGAAACACAGACAGCACTGAGGCCTTCTCACTCTCCTGTCTGGCGGAATTAAGTGTTGTTGCCCCAGCCAGGCAGGACATGGTCTCTGATGACATGAGGAACTTTGCTGAACAGTTGAAACCTCTGGTTCACCTAGAGAAAAGAGACCCCAAAAGGTGCATGTGCCATCTGGGTCTGTCTGTCCTCACTTGTTAGAAAAAAGTGCCTCATTTCATCGCTAACAGGCAGGCATTCCTTCAGGAAGAAGGGTGGTGAGGTTGTAGTTGATTCTGTGCAGAGTGTTCATCATGTGGTAGTTTCACTTTTGTGGTGGCCGTGTGTGTGTGTGTGTGTGTGTGTGTGTGTGTGTGTATGCATATGCCCTACTGGGGATCAAAGGCATGGCCTTCTACTGAACTACACACTCAATAGTGTTTTGTTTTTGAGAGAAGATCTCTGTATAGTTCAGGCTGACTTTGAACTCACTATGTCGTTCAGGCTGGTTTGTAATTCTAAGTGATCTTCCTGCCACAGCCTCTGGAGTGCTGGAATTATGGGTGTATGCCACCATGCCTGGTACCCAGTCTTTTTAAATTTTTTTAAAAAGACAAAGTCTTGTTCAATCATTAAATTGCCCAGGTTGGGATTGAACTTGGGATTCTTGTGCCTCATTATTCCTGAGAGCTGAAATTATAGGTGTGTACTGCATGCCTGGCTCAAAGGCCTGGAAGCCTTTTAAGTTAAAATCTCAGAATAACAAGAAGAATCTAGCTAATCTTTCAGTGGAAAGAGGAAAAACTGGAGTAAAGTAACTTTTAAAAAGTTTTTTGTGTGTGTTGGAATAAATAACTTTTAGAAAGAAGTCTTGTTTCACCATTTGTGTGTAAGGCAGTGATGGTAAATGTATTAGAGCTCTGAATGCTAAAAATAGCCTAGTAGCAGATGTGTCCTAGGTTTGCTCTACTGGTATAAAGTGTGTAAGATTGTGTTAGATGGTAATAAAGGCTGAAAAAGAAAAAAAAAAAAGAACTTTGAATTTATGGTTATAATAAATTAAGGCTTTGCTTCTTTTCTACTTTTTTTTTTTTTAATGTATTTGGTATGGGGTCTCACTATGCAGCTTGGACTTGCAGTGATCCTCCTGTTTTCAGCCTACCCAGTACCGGGATTTCAGGTGTGCCCCACCACACCTGGCCTCCATCAGTGGTTCAGCCTGCTCCAGGGGCGGGGCCAGTATTTGGGGCCAGCACAGCATGCTAGACTGGGGATTAAATCCTGGTCTCTGCACTTTCCAAAGCAGGTGCTTAGTCTGCTGAGCTATCTCACCAGCCCAGCTATGATATTTCATTTACAGGTTTTCAAATATTTTATTTAAACTGGGTGTAGTGATGCTCATCTATAATCCCAGTACTCAGGAGGCTGAGGCAGAAGGATTCAGAAGAACTCAAGCCCAGACTTATCCTGTCTTGAAACAAAAAAATCTTACTTGAAAATGTAGTAAATATCTTACTTCAATAGTTTTAGGGCCCGGGTATAGCTTAAGGCATCAAGCTGTAGTTAAGATGCCTAGCATCTCCCCTCCCAAAAAAATTCAAGAATGAATAAATAAAGAATAGCTGAAACAAATGGCCCTGGAATTGAGTTGTAAAGAGATTTATTTGGCATGCCAAGAGCTTGGATCCTACTATGAAGGGAGTAATGGAGGAGAATCTATGTGTATGAAACATATCTTTATAGCAGAGTAGATGTGTACCTCCACTGTGTACAAATACATTGATGGCCATATAGGCTGCTCCCATGATTTAGCTACTACCACTTGTGCTGCTATAAGCATGGGGTTCAGCCATCAAGTGATGGCATATGCCTGTAATCTCAGCACTCAGGAGGTAAGGCAGGAGGATTGCCTTAAATTTGAGGCCAACCTGGGCTACATAGTGAGACTCTGTCTCAAAAACAAAACAAAATATAGGTGTACGTATATATGATGCATGTTAATGTAATATGTCTTTACCTCTTTCAGATAGACAAATGGAATTTCTAGTTTGAGTTTTCTGGGGAATCTCCATCTTTGTTGTGCCTGTTTACACTTCTACTAACAGTGGGAAAGTCCTCTGCCCTCCACAGCCCAGCCAGCCTTTGTTTTCATTCAATTTCTTGATGGCTATTCTTTCTGGAGTGAGGTGGAATCTTTGTGTTCTCTTTGGCATCTCTCTGATGGCCAGCGACACTGAACATTTTTTCATGTATTTACCAGCCATCTGCACTTCACGATAGACTTGAATGATTTGTAGAAAAACGGATGCGATATGAAACCATAATATATTTTTTCTGAAACCATAATATTAAGTGAAGCAACATATGCTTAAATACTGCATGGCTTCTCTTGTATGAGAAACCCAAACTATAAATAGAGAGCAAAATAAAAGAAGATAATAGGAAGTAGGAAGTTAAGACTTCGTTCAAATGAGGGCATCAAAAGATGGGGGAGGGGAGGAGAAGGAAAGGGTGAAAAAAAGATGTGTACTGTGCACACACCAACTCCCCAGAAGGAGTGTAATATTATGTGATGCAAATATGTATCCAAAAAATAAAAACTGAAAATAAGAAAGTTCACCTTTTTACTTAGAAATACCTCATATGCATACACCTATGAAAGAGGAACACATCGCATTTCCTGTTTTGTTTTGTTTTTAAGTTAACCTTGGCAACCGGAAAGGATCTGGTTGGTAAAACCAAGCATGGAGGTGATGACAACATGAATGGTGTAATCGCTGGGTGTTGTGGGATAGACAGAGATAGGCACTCCAGAGAACACATGGTGGGTGTCCAGCATAAGCCTGGGGTGTTGCCCTGTGAATTGGTTACTTCTATCAAGAGCACACAGCAGGATTTGAGATCAAAGCCACGAGTCTTCTATCTTCCCCTGCCAGTTAACCTCCTCAGGCCTGCCTTCTGCGGGATTTTAAGTGTCACTGGTGAAAGCGCTCACCAGGCAGCTGAAAATACCGAGAAACTTCCTGATGGTCTGGTCAATATTCAGAAGTCATTAGCAGTTTCAAATGGGCCCAAAGCTGGGTGTGGTGGCGCATGCCTGTAATCCCAGCACTTGAGAGGCTGACACTGGAGGATCGGTGTGAGTTCGAGACCATCCTGGGCTACAAAAGTGAGCTCAAGGCCAGCCTGAACTGCACAGACAGACCCTGTCTCAAAAAGGAAAAAAAAAAAAAAAAAAAAAAATCCTAAAATTGTAACACCACGCCCAGTTTCAGTGGCCGGCACGGCGCAGAGCCGGCACAGCATGTGGTACCAGGGATCAAACGGGCTGCTTGCGCTTTTCTGGCAGGTGCTTAGACCATGGAGCTATCTTCCAGGCCTTCATGCTAAGAATGTGTGTGTTGGGTGGAAGAGGACGAAAAGTGAGGAGGACAGGGCAGAAGGTGCAAGGGAAGAGGCATTCTTAATAGGGGCAACGCCCCTTCCAAAAACAACCAAATGAGCAAAAAATAAAACTTAAAAAGGACTGGCATACGGAATCTGAAGCAGGGAAGGTGGGATGACTGCGGTTCTTTTGTGAGCATCCACATCTCGATGCTTTAGATACTGTTGGAGTGTCGTGACTGCTGGGCAAACTCGGGACAAGATTGCGGCTACACGGACAGACCGCGCTGACGGGGGCGGAAGTCCTTCACTGTGGCTTGGGTCCCAACTGTGCCCAACAAGAGCACCCTGACCTCCAGAAAGCAAGCCTTCAACGAGTCTCGGTGCTGAGGAGGTTAACTGGGCTGACAGGAAGATAAGGGACTCCCGGCTTTGATTTCAAGTCGCCGGCACAGGCTGCCTTTCTGTCACAGTCGCGAATGGGGCGTCGCCGAGCAGGGCGAGCCTCGAGGGCAGAGCCCAGCGAGCGCGAGCCCGCTTGCGAGCGCGAGCCCGAAGGACTGGCGGGCTCGCGCACCTCCCTTCCGCCTGCTGCGCACGGCAGGTCCTCCGGGCCCGGCCGGAGTGATGGGGAGGGTCCTCGTAGCTCTGGCCCCGCCCTTTCCCGCTCGCAGGAGCCGAGCGGCTCGCCAGGGACAGAGAGCCGGGCTCGGGGGCGGGGCCGGGAGACTTGCCCCGCCTCCTTCCGCCTGCAAAGGCGGCGAGGCTGGGCGGGGCCGCGGGGCGGGACCTTCGGGACCCCGCCAGCCCGCGCACTCGGCAGGAGCTGCAGCTGCCGCCGCCCGATTCTTCAAGATCTCACCGCTTCCTCAGTTGAGACCCGGGCTCGGCCGCCATGTCCGGCGCGGACGAGGTTGCAGCCCGGCCACACTATGGCTGTGAGTGCGGGGATCGGAGGCGCGATGGTCGCGGCTAGGGCGCGGCTTCCGGGGGGCTCGGCGGCGGGAGGACCGCGCGGGGCTGAGTGGCCGCACCCGCGAGGATCCGGAAGAGCCGGCCCGGCGAGTGTGGGCGGCGGACCCGGCTTGCGCCCCCGCGAGCCCAGAGGCGGCGGGTAGGGCCCGGGGACCGCGCCCTGGCCTGGCGCTCACACTGCGCGGCCGGCGGAGATTGGGGCGGCCAGGCTGAGGTGGCAGCGGGACGGCGCCGGGCGTGTCCGAGACCGCGGCAGCGGGGGCTCTGCGGGCTTCGGAGACACTCGGCTCAGAGCCACCTTCGACGTGCGGCCCTGGGCACGTCACTTCACTATCTCGGTCATTTCCTTCGTCGGGATTTCAGAAGTAAAAAAAAAAAAAAAAAACAACAAACGAACCAGAAAATAAAGGCCACCGAAAACCTTTGACTTTCTCATTTTTGTGGCCGACTTTGGGACATCAGTGAACTTCAGGAGAAGCAGGAGGGTCTTTGGAAGATCTTGGGGTTTCGACGTTAGTTTATATCTGAAAAAAATTTTTAAATGATAATCTCACTGGTCAACAGTTATATGTGAGATATTGTGCCACCTTTGTGAAATTAGCGATGAGTAACCCCAGGCCTTGCCTGCAAAGAATGTTTTAATCAAAGACAGGTGTAGGAGCTAATGATGTGCAGTAAAGGTGCAAGATTGAGAACTAGGGAGGCATACCGAGTAGCGTGGGCCAGGAGGGGCTGGTGAAGGCTCGTGAGTGGGTGTGGCATTTGAGTGGAGCCTTGAATGATGCTGTCCAGAGACGTCTGACGGGGCAGCGTAGGACTGGAGGCGTGACTAGAAGGAAGAGGCTATACTAAGATGTGGAAGAGGAGAGCGACATTGTGTTGGGAACTGAGTGTTGTGGTGTATGCACTGCGGTGGGAGGAAGGGCAATGGAAAGGGGGAAAAGGTTTCCACAAATCGTTCAGGCCATACTGGGAGAGGCCTTGACCTCTTCTCTAGAAGTTAAGAATTTACTGTATTCCATTTCTTGCGTGTTTGGGAAGGAGGTAGATTGCTTTATGGTTAACCCCGATGGCCTTGAGACAGGTTCTGTCCCTTGGAATCCAGGCCTTCCTCTTAATCGCCATGGGGCTGAGTTTACCCAGCTTCAATTCTCTCATCTTTAAAATAGGATTGTGGGTTTTGTGAGAGAATGCATGCAGAATGGTTAGCATAGTTAGTACCACTCAGTCTTCAGAAACTGTTGGCTTTGGTTGTTAATACAGTAAGAAAATATGATGAGATCTTTAGAAAAACTGACAGGCCTGGGCATGGTGACACAAGCCTGAAATCCCAGCCCTTGAGAGGCTGAGGCAGGAGGATTGTGGTGAGTTCAAGGCTAGCCTGGGCTACATTTCCAGTTCAGACCAGCCTAAACTACATAGCAAGACTATCTGGAGAAAAAAAAAAAAATGAAAAAGGTTCTGATAAACCTGGACAAAGTCAAACCAAAATCTTATGTCAGTATTTTTTAAGATTGTTAAAATTAAACCCATGTTCATATTACCATACATTTGTAAAAAGAACAAGATAAGTATAGTTGAACCCCCATTTTTTTTTAAAGGAAAATGATTTTAGTACACTTAGCTATGTACACATCTACTAGTTACCTAGACCCTTGTTATGTTGACTTTCAGGTGACTAGCAAGACAATGATGGTTGTGCCATTTTTTTTTTTTTTTTAATCACTGAGGAAGGTTAAGGATCTTGATATTTACATTCTTTCTTCCATGTTTTAGCTGTCCTGGATAATGAGAGACTCACTGCAGAGGAGATGGATGAAAGGAGACGGCAGAATGTGGCTTATGAGTACCTTTGCCATTTAGAAGAAGCAAAGAGGTAAATGTGGGCTGGCTGCAGAGAAGATTGGATGAAGGGATTTATATAGTGTGAACACAGATAAAGACTTCTCTGTGTATCTTGTAGGTAGGCCTGGGGATGTTGATTGAGGGAGTAAATAAAGTTGGGTATTTATTTATGGGAGCAAGTAGCATTATGATTAAGCGTTGTGGTAAATATCTGGATATACTGAATGTTTTTCAGATTTGAGCTACTTAATTTTATGCTTACAGCATTTGTTTTGGGTACTGCCAGCTGCTTGGGAGAAATAACATTTTTAGGCCCTAGAGTTCCTCATGCTATTGTTATATTAATTTTTATAAGAGTAGAGTCTTCTCCCATGGCTTGTGGATTAAATACTAGGTTGAAAGGCTTTTGACAGTAGCGCTGTGGGCATTGGTCAACCATGTGGAAGAAATTCAGAGTGTTTACTAAAGGTAACATCTTCTGCATGCTTTGCAGCATGAATCTATAACTACTGTTTTCCTTTTACAGATGTGGCAAGACCTTGTGGTTGTAATTTTAGTGTCAACTTACTATCAGTAATTCATTTCCTTTGTTCTTGTGCTTATGTTCTTTTGTGAGGTCCCAGGATGGATAGTTATAATTATAGATCCAGTGTTCCATAAGTGAGTGCTGGTGGAAATGGCTGTGAGGGATAATGAAAGGTATTTATCATTGAAGTTTAATGAAAACCAAGAATGTTTTAAATGAGGCTAATGAAAACAATGTAGTTCTGAAAAATCTTAAAATGCTACAGGAAAGTCCAGAGAACAACACAACCAGCATTTTTATATTTTAGAACTAACACATGTTAACCTTTCAGTCCTTCCTTTTTTTTTTTTTTTTTTGGCGGGACTGGGGTTCCAACTCATGACCTTGCACTTGCTGGGCAGGCACTTGTGCCATGGAGCTATCTTCCTGACTCCAATCCTTCCCTTTTCATCTAAAATAAAGTAGCCCCAGTTGGAGTCCCACTGGACCCTTCTCTGCTCCCAGTCTTTCCCTTTGGAACATGTGTTTTGGTGTGGCTTCTTCAGTGTAGGCTGCTTTTCTGAGTTTAAAACCCTCCCCAAAAATGACAGTAGGGTTATTAGTGATGATATTAGTGGGGATTAGTGATGGTAATCTTGTCTGTCTACCTATGTCTGTCTGTCTGTCTGTCTGTCTGTCTATCTATCTATCTATCTATCTATCTGTCTGTCTATCTAACTGTCTATTTTGTGGCAAGAATCATATTCAGGACCTTGCACTTGGCAGGCAAGTGCTTGTACCACTGAGCTATCCCCCTGGCCCCAGTAATGCTTACTTTTCTAAATGAAAGTTTATTATTTTTGGTAGTGCTGGGAAGTGAATCCAGGGCCTCATGCATGCTAACCATGCGTGTAACTACCGAACTGTATCCCTTAGTGTGTCCAGTGGTTCCCTATCTCCATGAAACATAGGATTGCAAACCTTAAAGACTTTGCCTAAAGCTGGGGTATGATAGCCTGAATAAAATGATATTTTCCATCATTATCCCTTTCTCAAGTGCTGCACTTGGGAGTCATTTCAGTTGAATGTACCCCAGAATGTAATGTCTTCTGTCATTTTTTCCAGTATAGAGAAGTAGCCCATTTTATTTAAAACTCATTCTGGGGCTATTCGTCTTAGGGTGTTTATTTGGGTGCTTTTGCATGGTTAGTAAGTGAAGTTAGATGTAAGTACATTTGTGATAGTTTTATTTTTTAAGCTTGTGTTAGAAAGGAGGATATAATAGTTGCATATTGCCTTTACATACCGTCCTTTGGCCTGACCTCGTTGGAATGTGTGTGTGGTTTTTGAGGGGGAGGGATAATCACAGAAAATCGATATGGTGTGGGTTTTTTTTTTTTTTTTTAGATAGAGTCTTGCTTTGTAAGTTTAGGCTGGTTATTATTTTATTTATTTATTTATGGAAGTGGGGGTTGAACTCAGGACTTTGCACTTGCCAGGCAGGCACTTGTGCCCCTGAGCTATCTCCCTGGCCCTATTAGGCTGGTTTTTAGATGAGTGTATGGTTGTGGATGGCCTCATACTCCCTGCTTTAGCCTCTCCAGTGCTGGGATTACAGGAGTGCATCACCACACCCAGTGTGTTTTCTTGGTTTGTTTTCCTTTTGTTTAAAACTTTGTTGAGAAAATCAGTTTTGTGAGCATGTAGATTTTATAGTCACAGAGGACTGTGTAACCTGGTGGCCAAGATACAGCAGAAAAAGAGGACCATCCCTGGCAGTCATGCAGTGTGACTTTTGCCACCCTAGAAAGTGTTCTGGATGTATCACAGACAGATGGCCTACTCTTCATTGTTAGTTTAGGGGTTCCATTTGCCAGTTCTGCCACTGCCTGTGTTGTGCTTGGCTGCGTTGTATGTGCTTCTTGGGCTTCTCTTCCCTCTTTAGTACATGACCCAATTTGCCTTATTGGAGTCTTGTTTCCTCTTAAGTTGGAGGAGCCCCACCATCTGGACTTAGAGTGGATCCAAGGTCAGGAATAAAGATCAGAAGGATCCAGTGGAGGAAAGTTTCTCCTTTTCAGTTCTATTTATAATACTACCTCTCCTCCTCCCATGAAAAGCTCTACCTTTTAGTACAGTGGCCCCATTGTGTGTCCTGGGGCACTTGACTTTCCTCTGTACCTTTAAAGAGCTCTTTCTTGGGAATAGAAGAGTGTGTAGAGAGAGTGAGTATAAATGTGTATGGAGAGAAGTGTGTTGTGGTTAAGGGTTTGTATTTCCCCAGGAGGTAAAGTGGAGAATTTTGACATAATTCATAAAAGTGTGCACTGGGAGTGGTTGTGAAATAGAAAATACAGAGACTTCTCCTTTTTAAAAAAATTGTTTGGGGCTAGGGAGATAGCTCAGAGGTTTAAGAGCCTGCCTGGCAAAGGCAAGGACCTGGGTTTGAGCCCCAGTACCGCTTGCCTTGGCATGCCAGCCCCTGGAACCCTGGTTTGATCCCCAGTACTGCTCGCCATGTTATGCTGGCCCTGGAACCCTGGGTGTGTCATGCTGGCCACCGAAACTGGCTATAGTGGTACATACCTGTAATCCCACTACTGGGGAAGCTGAGAGGAGGATTGCTAGGAGTCCGAAGTTCAGACTTAGTGAGACCCTGTACCAAATACATAAATAAATAAATGATTAAATTTTAAAAATTGTTTGAAAAACCACTTTCATATGGAAATTAATGAAATACTTAAGGATTCAAGGCTTTTTATTTAAGGCTACATGATGTAGAAAAGACACCTAAAAATTCTCATCCTCCCCCCCCTTTTTTTTTTAGCAGATTAATGGGTTTCATTTTGGAAAGTTTGTACATGTAATACATATATTGTTCATTTTCACTTTCAACTGGCACTTGCCTTTGCCCTACACTCCCCCTAGTTTTAGTTTTTTGGGGCTGGAGGTCAGTGTATATGATATATTTTGCTTATATCCATTCTCCTCTTTCCCTTGTATAAAGTAAATTTAAGTTACTATTTATGCTTAAATGGAAGTTCATGGTTTTTCCCCCCTATTCTCATTGGTTTTGGCTAAGAAGCAGTTACATGAGAGAGATGAGTACCATTTTTACTCAATTGAAGGAGGTGACATTTAAATATGTGAGATATGTTGCTGCTCAGGTCTTGGAATGGTGGGGAAAGTGATAGAAAAAGATCAGAAAGCTCAGGTGGAAAAATAAAGTCTTAAGAAGGAGGTTTCAGGTGAAAGGAAAAAACCAAAATAAAAATACGCAGGCAGAACAAAATAGCACACTACAGGTGAGGAAACAGCATGAACCACCTGCAATGGTAGAAGATTCGGTTAGGTGAAAGGTCGCAAGAGGGTTAATTCCAGTTCTCCTTGAGTTTGTTCATTTAGGATCCTTCTTTCAGATTGCCTAGAATGTTCTTTGCAAACAGTCATGGGCTCCCTTTCTCTTGCTGAGCACCTGTACCCTGGATCAAGGGACACCCCCAATTTGTAGAAGGGGAAATACAAGCTGTGGCCTGCCACTTAACTACATGGTGTTAACAAGAGTTTAGCACTGAATAGAAACACTTTACCTTGTATAATTTAGGGGAATTGAAAAAGTATCTTGGAAAGAAATCGGTTCTTGAGAACAAATTCTCTTTTGTGTATATGTCTTTTTTTCTTTTTGCTTGGTGGTGCTGGGAATCAAACCCAGGGCCTTGTACTTGCCTACGTGCTGGACAGGTACACTGTCACTGAGGCACTGCTTCAGCCTGCAGGCTTGTCTTCATTGTTGGCATAGAACATTTTGTGGATTGAGTCTTTTAGATCTCCCCTCTCAAATAATATTAGAATTTCAGGGATATGTTATTTCTAGGCTAGCACAGTGTGATCCTCAGAAGTTAAAAATTTAAGAGATGAGAAAACAAAATAGATAGGTGATTTAATTAGGAAAATCAGCATGCTCACAGGCTTGTAGAATTCTCAGCTGCAGAAGTATAACCTGAGGGAGATGATATTTAAGAGATTATCCAAACTCCTTTTACATATGAGGAAATATTCAACACTACCCAGTGTGATTCAGGGCTTATAGCTTCTTAGTGGCCTTTTGGGTATTTGCCTTTTCATAATTATATAGAGGAAATATGGGATGAAATTCTTTTTCTTTTTGTATTTTAGGGAAGGATCTCCAGTGTGTTCAGGGTTTCACTACTCAATCGGACTCATAGTGTTCCACCTGTTTACAGTCTCTCAAGAGTTGGGATTACAGGTGCATGCCACCATGCCCAGTCTCAATTGTCTCATTGTGTCCCCAGGATGGGGTTGGGCTGGCATGGCAGGTCCAGGGATCGAATCCCGGCCTTTGTGTCTGCTTGCAGGTGCTTAAATCTGTTGAGCTATTTGGCTGCCCAGTGAAATTCATTTCTAACTCTTAAAATAGTGACATAGATGGAAACATTCAATTTTTTTTTGAGCTTAACTTAGTTCAGGCAGAAACCAAAGTAAGTGGGTTGCATTTACAAGTGTATTTGTTACTTTCACATAGTAACAATGTTACACATGGGAATATTCTTTCTTAGTGTGGTCACCAAAACCTTTTTACCCTACTAAGTAGCTAAACTTCAGATTTTACAGTTAAGAAATGTGTACCTGGGGGTACCGCTCAGTGGTACAGTACATTGTGACTTAACAGCAGGGGCCTGAGTTCAAGCCCAGCACCCTTCCTCACCCCTCAAATTGAAAGTAGTGGAGTCTAGTAGGTACAGCTATCATTATTACTAAGACAATCATATGACTACTCTATGATATTCATAATTAGGTAAAACAGATTCAGAAAATCTAAAACGCCCTTGAAAATCTTGAATGTTCAGATGTTTTGGCAAGTGAAAAGAATGAGACTTTGAATTTTGGCAGGTGTGCGTTTTGATTCTGGTTCTGCAAGCTGCTTAACCTCAGGGAGTGAGCCTAAATTGGTACTTCACGGAATGGGAATACTGAGTATTGTAGAGTTGCTGTAGGGAAGTACCTGGTTCATTGAAGTACAGAAACAGCTAGTAAATCTGTTCTTTATTCTGCAAGCAGGCACAGAGGCTGGGGGTTCAATCCCCAGGCCTGTTGTGCCAGCCCCATCCCCCCCAGACATGCTGAGAGAGGCAGTTGAGACTGGGTGTGGTGGTAGCCACTAGTAATCCCAGCTCTTGGGAGGCTGTAAACAGGCAGTTTACTACTAGTCCAGTCTAGTAGTGAGACCCTGAACACCCTGTAGATCCTTCTCTAAAATACCAAAAAAAAAAAAAAAAAATTCTTTATCATGGGGTTTGGGCAAAAACAGATTTACAATGAAGATGGGTAAGGTATTAGTGCATTTTCCTTAGAGAATTTTCTGGGTACTTTCAAGGTCCTAAATGTTGGTAGGCCTAGGTTTTTTTTTCCCCCTCAGACTAAAGTTTTAGTCTTAGGGAAAAACTAAAAATAAGGTACTCCTGGGGAGTATTACAGGGGTGAAAGTTGTAATCACACTTTTTAATTTAATGCTGTACTGTATATGTAAAATGCTTCATACAGTGGCAATTAATTTTATGATAAAATTATAAAAACGGTACATAAGTTTTAGATGTAATCACAAATTTAGATTTTTTTTTAATTTTATGTATTTGGTATAGGGTCTCACTGTGCAGCTCAGAGTCATAGTGATCCTCCTCTTTCAGCCTCCCCAGCACTGGGATTACAGCTGTGCGATGCACTACCACGCCTGAACCTGGTGGCTATTTTGTGCACCAGGGGTGGGGCTGCAGGGCATGTAGTTCTGGGGATTGAACCTCAGACCTCGTGCTTAGACCGCTGAGCTATCTCTGTAGCCACAAATTTAGATTTTGTTTTGTATCACAATTCCTTTTTTTTTTTTTTTTTTTTTT